>JBAMNC010001606.1:600000-879191 GCA_037902135.1 Cetoscarus ocellatus | reverse complement strand
GGTTAGCCTTAGTGTTTTTTCAAATCCTGAGCTGAGAGAAAAAGGCTTATAAGTCCATTTTGAAGCCAAATATGACCAAACCGTCTGCACTAGTGTGTTTTTTTGGCCTGTTTTACACCCCAAAAGTCATGTTTGAGCATTTTTTTTTGGGAGTCCGAAATGGAGAAAAAGTCATATGTTAGCCTTAGTGTTTTTTCAAATCCTGAGCTGAGAGAAAAAGGCTTATAAGTCCATTTTGAAGCCAAATATGACCAAACCGTCTGCACTAGTGTGTTTTTTGGCCTGTTTTACACCCAAAAAGTCATGTTTGAGCATATATTTTTTTTTAAGTCGAAATGAAAAAAAGTCATATGTTAGCCTTAGTGTTTTTTCAAATCCTGAGCTGAGAGAAAAAGGCTTATAAGTCCATTTTGAAGCCATATATGACCAAACCGTCTGCACTAGCGTGTTTTTTGGCCTGTTTTACACCCAAAAAGTCATGTTTGAGCATATTTTTTTTTTAAGTCGAAATGAAAAAAAAGTCATATGTTAGCCTTAGTGTTTTTTCAAATCCTGAGCTGAGAGAAAAAGGCTTATAAGTCCATTTTGAAGCCAAATATGACCAAACCGTCTGCACTAGTGTGTTTTTTGGCCTGTTTTACACCCAAAAGTCATGTTTGAGCATAAATTTTTTTTTAAGTCGAAATGAAAAAAAGTCATATGTTAGCCTTAGTGTTTTTTCAAATCCTGAGCTGAGAGAACAAGGTTCATAAGTCCATTTTGAAGCCAAATATGACCAAACCGTCTGCACTAGTGTGTTTTTTGGCCTGTTTTACACCCCAAAAGTCATGTTTGAGCATATTTTTTTTGTAGTCCGAAATGAAAAAGAAGTCATAGGTTAGCCTTAGTGTTTTTTCAAATCCTGAGCTGAGAGAAAACGCTTTATAAGTCCATTTTGAAGTCAAATATGACCAAACCATCTGCACTAGCGCGCTTGTTGGCCTGTTTTACACCCAAAAAGTCATGTTTGAGTATATATATATTTTTTTTAAGTCGAAATGAGAAAAAGTCATATGTTAGCCTTAGTGTTTTTTCAAATCCTGAGCTGAGAGAAAAAGGTTCATAAGTCCATTTTGAAGTTAAATATGACAGAACCGTCTGCACTAGCGTGCTCATTGGCCTGTTTTACACCCAAAAAGTCATGTTTGAGCAAATATTTTTTGGAGTCCGAAATGAGAAAAAGTCATATGTTAGCCTTAGTGTTTTTTCAAATCCTGAGCTGAGAGAAAAAGGCTTATAAGTCCATTTTGAAGCCAAATATGACCAAAGCATCTGCACTAGTATGTTTTTTGGCCTTTTTTACACCCCAATAGTCATGTTTGAGCATATATTTTTTTTTTAAGTGGAAATGGAAAACAAGTCTGTTAGCCTTAGTGTTTTTTCAAATCCTGAGCTGAGAGAAAAAGGCTTATAAGTCCATTTTGAAGCCAAATGTGACCAAACTGTCTGCACTAGTGCGCTTTTTGGCCTGTTTTACACTCAAAAAAGCACTTTATAGCCCTTTTATATTTTTCAGCCCCACTAAAAATGTGTTAAAACATGATTTTTCAGGACTTAAAACGGGCAGGATTACACCCTAGTACATGTCTTTAGGCCCTATTTCACCAAGAAAAGCATCTTTTAGCCCTTTTCCAGGAGGTCAAAATTTTGAAAAAAAAACACATCCTAACATTAGATTGTATTTCTCAACCCCACCAAAAATGTGCTTATTTTGGGCCTCAAATGGATAGGAAAACACCTTAGTACATGTCTTTAGGCCCTATTTCAGTAATAACTTAAATTTTCTCAACGGATTTTGGGGCAATTTTCAGGGAATGTTGGTCATGACACAAGGTAATACTGATATATTTTTTGGTGATCTGATTTTAGATTTGGATCCTGGATTTTTTTTTAAATGATTTGTTTGCATTGCAAGATCAGACAGGGTTTCAGCTTTATTACTAAAACTTCAAAAGTTCTCCACAGATTTCAGCTAAATTTTAAGGAGATGTTGGTAGTGACACATGAAAGGACTGCTATGATTTTGGTGGTTATTCAACTCTAGATGTGGAGCCTGGAATTTTTTAGATGATTTGTTAACATTGCAATACGGCAGTTTTTCACTATTTCACTAATAACTCCAAAAAATCTTGATGGATTTTGGTGAAACATTCAGGGAATGTTGGTCATGACACAAGGTAAAAGTGATATCATTTTGGTGGGGATCCGAATCCAGTTGTGGATCCCCGATTTTTTTAAAATGATTTGTTGACATTGCGAGATTGGGCAGTTTTACGCATTTAATACTAATTACTCAAAAAGTTTTCGACTAATTTAGGTCAAATTTTCAGGGATGTTGGTCATGACATAAGGATGGACTGATATGATTTTGGTGGTGGTCTGAATCCAGAAATCTGAATCCTGGAGTTTTTTTAAATACTCGATCAAGTAGCTTTCCACATTTTCATTTGGCTAAGAATGTCAGAAACGTCTTGGTGGATGGTTGTACCCTATGAGCACTTCTAGTTGTTGCAGAATCCATATGACTTCAGGTACTGGTTCATTTTTAGATTCTCCCTGGTAAAAAAAAAAAGTTGTTACTCTGCGTGTAGTTTGATCTCATTTTGCTGAAGTATTTTCACAGTGCTGGATAAAAACAAGAGATTTTGGGACGCCCCCTCAGTGTAGAGGAGCTATAGGAACCTTTTATGCATGTGACAGTCATGTGGACCAATGCGATGATTTCACTTTCTCTTATTCATCTTTTCAAGTTGACAAAAACATGACAGACTGAACACTTATAAAGAAGATAAAGTTTTAAGGTTTATTGTTTGATCATTGAGATACAGTTTCATACAGCTTTAGTGGATTGAACAGCCTGAATGTGACATGAGTAAAAACTGAATCAGTGCAGTTTGAGCTGGAAAAAGAGCTTTAAAGCAGCAGCTCTTAGCTGGTGGATCAGGATTTAGAAGACAGACTTCAGTGGAAAAAAAGTGTCACTATACTTCAATGTACTGATGCCTCAGTAGAGTAATTACAAACATGTTTTCTGCTTTACAGCGATGAGCTATGTTCGAGTAAATTTAGGATGTTTTATACACCTTATTTATCTAAATATATCGAGTATGTGTTAAATTCTCAAAGAGGTATGCATGTCCTCTTAGAGCTCCTCTGGTAATGATGATGCTTTTAAAAAATAAAAGTTATGAGGTTTACAAGGTGTTTTGTTTCATCTAGGATCCAGAAGGAAATGTTGTTATCATACAAAGAAGATGCTTGATTATTAAGGCTGTTTGGTCTCATTAAGGCGGGGCTGCTTCCTGAGGACACACCAGCTAAGACCCACCGATTGAAAGCTTTTTTCAAAACTTTAACCAAACATTCAAGTAGATACAAACGTTAACTGATATTAAATTTAAAGCTACAAGAAAACGAAGGTCATGCATGCATGAAAAGGTTGTTATTGTCTTCCTCGTGTTGTTATTGCTCCCTTGTTCCCGACTTTACTGCAGAAGAAACTTGTATGTTTGCTGATGATTTTAAAGCTTATTCAGAACGACAAAGATAAACATTACTGACTGAAATTTTCAGCAAAAGATCGACAACATGTATACTAAAAATCTCTCTTTTTGCAAACATGAACATTTAAGATGGTTTTAGTCACATTCATTTATTGTTCCATACAAAGTTTATCGCTTAAATACTGTAAACATGATCTGTTGTTGTTGGTGTTTCCACCCAAAAACTGTCAGAAGAATGACATGAAAATAAAGTCTGAGAGAGGCAGAAGTGTAACATTTAGGTTTTGTCTTTATGGGAAAGGGTTCACTTTCTGGATTTAGAGGCAGAGGACATTTGAACATGTCGTGACCCTGGAGGCACTTTACGATCATTTCATTATTTTCTCGATCAGACAGAAATCCTGAGGACCCCTCTACACATTTTCACCATCTAAGGTCTCTAACTGATATTAGCTGTGCATAAAACCTCTCTTCTCGGCTGGTTTCTGACACCTTTCACTTCAAGCAGCTCATTTGTAGTGCATTTCTTTTGTGCTTTATTTAAAATATCCTCTTTAAATTGGCTAAGAAGCTGAACGGAAAGACAACCACTTAAAGTCTGTTGTAAAATTATTGCTAGTTTTCTGCTTTAAAAGTCCTTCCACCTCAGACGTGAAGTTAAAACACAAAATAAACTTTTTAAAGAAGAAAAAAAGCCAAAAAACCTCAAGAATATTCATCTCATGATTTGATGAAAAGTCCTTTGTGAAGACAATAATGTGGAAGCTCAGGTCTTAGTTGTAGATCCATCTTTTGCTCTCGTCCTCCCAGCAATGCAGCTCGTCCTGCTTGAACCACAGAGAGATCTCCTTCCGAGCGCTCTCCACCGAGTCGCTGCCGTGGATCACGTTCCTGAAACAATAAATACACGAATTCAGGACAGTCGGGCGTCCAAAGACGAGGAGTGAAGCTGGTTTACTTGTCAGAGTGTAAAGTCTGTGTGTTGATAAGAAAAACAGGGAAACGGAGGATCTGCGCAGACTGACCACAGCAGTAACCAGGGTAACATTTATGTCTCATTTTCAGAATTGTATTCTTTTCATCGAAAGCCAGAATCATACATGGAGATTATCATCATAAATAAAGTGTTTTAGTTTCAAGGTTTTTTATTCTTTATCAAGTTTATTATCAGAAATGATCCAAGAACTCAGAGACAAACCCTGAAGAGTAGAGGGCATGCACATGACGTCACAGTCAGAGCAGGCCATCAGTGAAAAAATATTAAGTAAAAAAAATCAACTTTTCGATTAATTTTATTTCGCTAATGTTCACCTCAGACAGCACTGATCCCCAGCTTATGATCTAAAAACATTTGAAGCTGTAACATCAGGTATATGAGGAAGAAGAGGTGCATACACTGACCAGGTAATGATGAATATGAACCTCACTTCTCTCTCTGTCTCCTGGTTTTCAGTTTTTTTCTATTATTTCACAAAAGCACACATCAGTATCTGAATTGATGAGGCACTGAGGACAAGAGATCATGTTTTCAGGATCGTAGCCGACAAAAAAAACAGAAAAATTTGATTACAACAGCTGATTTGGCAATAAACAGCTTTTAAAAAGTAAAGTCCACAAATATAACACAAATCAATAAAATAATTAAATTGTTATGACCTCAATTTGGCCAATTATTATTATTATAATTATTACTATAATTTTTTTTATTTAAAGATTATTTTTTGGGCATTTTGTGCCTTTATTGACAGGAGAGAGAGACAGTGGATAGGCTTGTGAAGGGGGGTGAGAGATAGTAGGGAAGACACTCTGCAAACTGACCACAGGCTGGATTCAAACCCGGGCCGGCAGAAGTATGTATATGGGTCGTGCCTGGTTGCTTACCACTCCACCAAACCAGCACCCCCAATTTGGCCAATTATTGACATCTTTTCACAAAATTAAAGTACCCAACTCACACGTGTGTCCCATTAATTACGAACCGAAGATAAGGGGTGTTAAAATGTTATGCTCAGTGAAAGACTGGGTACATCCATCTCACTTTGAACAAAATAACAGATACAGAGGTTTAACTGTTTTAACTCAGGCTACAAATGCTGCATTTAAACGCTTTACGGCTCCAAAAGTTTAATTTAGTTGTTTTTAAATAAAATCAGACAAAAATCTACACACTCTGTGACAAACATAGTCAAAAGTAATGAAAACCGCCTGAAACGCGGCACCTCAAGCGTCTCACTGTTTCTTAACACTGATATAAATGATTCAGTGCTGTTCTCTGTCAGGGCAGCACGGTGGCGCAGCGGGTAGTCCGCATGCCACACAGCAAGAAGGCTGCTGGTTTGAATCCACAGAGCAAAAACATGCTCATTAGGTTGACTGGTGACCCTAAATTGCTCTTCAAGTATGAGTGTGAGTGTGAATGGTTGTCTGTCTCTCCATGTGGCCTTGTGATTGGCTGGCAACCAGTTCAGGGTGTACCCTGCCTCTTGCCCAATGTCAGGTGGGAAAGGCTGCAGCCCCATGACCACGAAAGGGATCAGCAGTATAGTAATAATACTGTCTGTAGTGATAAAGGCTTGAAGTCTTCAGCATTTCCCTCAGCCAGAGCCATCAGCTGATCTTACCTGCCGACCTCCACGCAGAAATCTCCTCGGATCGTCCCGGGCAGCGAGTCCAAGGGGTTCGTCTCTCCCAACATCTTACGGGCCGTCTTCACCACCTCGAGCCCCTCCCACACCTGGAGAGACAAGACAGAAAGTCAAGCCAACGTAATGACAGCGTACGAAACAATAAAACAAAGAACAGTGGCTCCTTTTGAGGCCTGTTTCTGTCCAAAAATTCAGTTTAATAAAATTCAAAAGAGAAAATAACAGACTTAAAGCTGGCAGAAATGTAAGAGAAGAGCTGGCATCACAGCCATCATGCTTATAAAAACATGGTCTTTCCTGTAGTCTTTTCGTCTGAATATTCAGGAAACAAAAACCTCTTGTCCACATTTCATATCTTATTTCCTTCCATTATTCAAATTCATACTTCATCATAATTTAAAGTCAATATCCTGATGTTTCTGTGGATGAGAGCAGCTGAAATAACCTCTGTGATTAATAAAGTTTTTCTGTGGACTCCGGCCTGTTGTTGATTTATTGATGGTAAAACAAAAGTCCTCGTTTGAAGCCTTTTTCCCTGTGAACACGTGCAGCACGAGTAAGAAGACTCACCATGGCAACCACGGGCCCGGAGCTCATGTAGCTGATGAGCTCTCTGAAGAACGACCTGTTCCTCAGATCCCAGTAATGTTCCTTCAGCAGAGACTCAGAGGCCTGCAGCACAAACACAGACGCAGGAGATTAAACCTAAAAACTGGTTTTTATTCTTTCAGCTCGACCAGGGACTGCCAACAACATTCAAGGGACAGTTTTCTCTCGGCATACGCTCTGAGGGACGGATTTAAGGACATAATAACATAATTAAAAAATAATCATCATGAAATGTTGTGGTCCAGTTAAAATATTATGTTATCAGTCCCTATCAACAGCCCTGAAGCAGCCACACCAGTTTCATTAATAAATGTAGGAACTTAACAACAAAAAGCTAATCCTTTAAACAACAACACATTTTTACCACAAACATTTTCTCAAGACCATGAGGGTCGAAAACCCCCAAAAAGACAGGAAGAAGGAAAAGTAATAGATGAACTTGTTCTTAAGTCTGTAAAAAGGGCACAATTCTGGCGAAAAAATGTCAAAACTCTGAGATTAAATTTAGTATTCTGGGGACACAAACTAAAAACTGAGATTAAACTCAGTATTGTGGGGACACAAACAAAAAACTCAGAGATTAAATTTAGTATTCTGGGGACACAAACTAAAAACTCTGAGATTAAATTTAGTATTCTGGGGATAATAATGGGAAATCAGATATTAAAATAAGAACTATAAGGAGAAAATCCAAGTATTCTGAGAATTGAGTCTCACCTTATTGGAGAATTCTGACTTTAATATCAAAATTCTGAATTTTTTCACAGTCAAAAATAAAAACCTTAACCCTTTTAAACCCATTTTTTTTGCGTTGGCCCTAATCCTCCTTGTTGTAATAATAATATCAGAGGGCCAGATGGAAGTTCTGTGGGGCCTGATGTGGCCCTTGAGCCGCCAGTTGGTGGTCACTGGGCTAGACAAGTAATTTCAGCCAGGGGGTGGGCTACTTTCTGCTACTACCTTGATACAGCAGTGAATTTACAGTAATTTTTCAAAATGTATATCTATGAAGAAAACCTGAAAAACCTGCTATGGCAGCATTAAGAATATAAATATTTCAAAGAAAATAAAGTTTAAATAGTCTGAAATTGTTTCTGTAAAACTATTTTTCTGCATTTGTCAAAATAGAAACAAAAATTAGGGTGAATAAACTTTGATAACCAGTAAATTCTTTTATTCGCATTAAAAAGTAGCTGAAACAGGGTAAAATTCTCTGTTTAACTCTCTGAATAAAGTTTTGAAATCACATTTGAGATCACTGGCTCTCCCACAGTAGAGATAATGTTTATGAAGCCCTCTTGTTTGCCAAAGTTGCCCATCCCTGTTTTAAGTTGTTCCAGTTTTTATTCATGGGTTTGAAAAGGAGATGAAGTCCTCTGTTACCTGCACAAGTTTGAGTCCCACCAGTTTGAAGCCTTTCTTCTCAAAGCGGCGAATGATTTCTCCCACAAGTCTCCGCTGTACGCCATCTGGTTTGATGGCGATGAAGGTGCGCTCGTTCACACCTGTCCATCCTGGAGGAGGAGAGATTTGAGTCAAGGCGACGAGATTTTAAGGGCACAGTGATGAGCCTCATTCTCCAGTAATGTTTGAGCAGAAAATGTAGTCATTCATCCAGTTCTCCTTGTACACAACAGGTATAAAAACAGAAATGTCTATACATTTAGGAAGACAAAGCTTCAAGAACAAAAGGCGCAGATGGAAATATGTCTGCTTTTTTCTAAATAATGTGTCTTGTGAAGGTGGAAAAAATTACAAAAGATTCTTCTTCTTTCTTTTTTTATTTATATTGTTTAGCTTTAGTCAACAGTTTAACATCTAAATGAGTAGATAAATGAAAAACAAAGCTGTAACACTTAAAAAGAGACACTGACACAGAGCATGCATGTTAACTGGAGAATGTAAACTACTAAAGCATTAGTGCTCACAGGTTTGAACTCAAGTGTCCAGTCCTTTCATGCAGAAACAAAAGCGCCGCATAAATATAAATATAAATATATAAATATATAAAGCAGCTTCTCGTGTCCTCTGACAGCCTCCCCTCACCACTCCCTTCAATCCGAGCGTTTTTAAGTCTCAAATCCTCCAGTTCATGCTGCAGACTCTGCTGCGACCTTTTCCTCGGCCCCATGACAGAAACATGAACCCTGAACGCACCAATGGAAACGAGCTGAAGGGCGAGCCAACACGGTGCGTTCACATGCTAACGGAAAAATCGGAAAAAGGTATTTTCGCACTAGGTCGTTGAAAAAGAACTAAAAACACAGTCATGAGGGGCAGAAATGACAGCCTCCATAAAAACAGAGAAACATATCAGGACATAAATATTTGTTTGTGATAGAGATGCTGGTTGGGGCATTATTACTTCTTACTTTTATATTATAATTACTATCACTTGTGATTTCTCTTTCATTATTAACAATATTAGTTAACTTCATTAATTTTGTCATCAGCTTATATGATGACAAAATTAATGAAGTGGCTATTATTTTGTCACAATAATAGAAACTTAAACTTTAGGAAAATTCTTGCAAAATGAAACAGTTATGAATGCTTTAAAATACCACAGCACCAATAACAAAAGACGTATACATCCCATGTTGGACCAGTACATATATTTTAAATTACAAAATAAATAAACTGCTGTTTTCAGCTTCGCTAAACTGCTTTTACTGAATTTTATTTAAATTTAAAAGGTTCTTTAAAGGTTATTCAAAAGCTATTTTAGAACAATGTTAATTCATTTTATTTATTTGAAATCATTTGGAAGTTTAAGGCGAAAACTGTTAAATTTTCACCTAAGCAATGACATTTATAGTGCTGATGATAATTATTATCACGCTTAATATTATAAAGAATGAGACAGAAATATTTATTGCATAATATATCACTGATCTGAATCATTCAATCCAGTTATTGATACACTGACCAATGCATTGATATTTAATTTAAAGAAATAGGTTTGTATGTTCAAGCAGTAATTTTTTTTAAACAGCTATATTATTTTGGTAATTAAAAATTCATAATAAAAAATACAAAACACAAACATTCATCAGCCTCGGTGTTTGTCAGATTCTGTGATAGACACCAAAGTGCTGATCTTATGCATCCATCCTAAGAACTAAGGAAATTAGATATTCATCATTTAACCAGATATCCTGATATATTGTTATATAGTCTTGCAATAAGTTCATTATAACAGTTTCACTGTATTGTGAAATTCTCAAAAACCATATATTCTACACAATCAGTCTACTCTTTGTCCTAATTATTATTATCATTATTATTCTAATTATCTTGGTAAGGATAATTGTACGTTTGTCAGTTACAGAAATCCACTTCTGCCTTTTTATTTTTTAAATTGATGTAAAACTTGTACACTGTCAACTACTGTCAGTTTCCATGCAGAGATAATATGTGATGACAATTAAATTGTCAGCCTTAGCATATTAACTTAGAGTTAATTGCTCCAATAACTAGTTCTGTGTACTTGAACGCAGCACATTATTGATGCAGATTCTTTCTCTCATGAATCCGAGCAGCACCTAAACGCATCATAAATAGGATAATGAAAGTGTTTCAAGCGACGAGACACGTGGAGGGATTGATGGTGGTTAAACAATGTATAAGATTATTTTTACACAGTTAATTGTTAAACCAACATGCTGTTATTATAACAGAACACAAAGGACGAGTTTGCAGCACAGAAACATCAAGCTAAGAGCTGCCTTTGCTGCCATGTACCAACGTACCACTGCTAAGCTACAGTTAATATTCACGCGTTAAAGCTGAGCGACTACACCTAATTTAAATAAAGTTATTAATCATTAATAATATCAAACAGAAGCTCCTCCATTATTTTAATGTCACCCTTAACTCCAGCGACTCTGTACAGTCCGACTTCCGCTCCCTCCTGAGGAAAACTGTGATTAATTATAAAATATAAAACCAGAATTAAATTAAATAAAGTTTAGAGAATGACAATAAACTCATAAAGAACATTTAACACCGACCTGACTGGAACAAGTAGGCGAACACGGACAGAAACAGGCAGATCATTGAGGCTGCAGGACGGGCACACTGAGGAAGGGAAGGATGACGTCAGCACGTAAGCCTACGTGCACAAGTACGTGGAGACGTAAGATGCCGGAGAACTGAAACGTTCATTCCTGCTGACCAATGTGCTGCATGACCTCAAAGACACAAACAAGATCGAAAAACGGCAAAGAAAACCAACAGAAAACATAAAACAAACTAAAATGACCAAATGGGACAAGAAGGCAAAAAAGTCTGAGGGCAAACAAGATAAAAAACTAAAACTATAAAACCAACATGATAATAAAACAATCAAAACAATCTCAAACTATCTAAAAAGATGCCAAAACAATATACAACAGAGGGCTCGGGTTAGTTTAATTAAAGGCACAGAGAAGAGAAGGGTCTTTAGAGAGGGAGCAAACCCTTCAAGACCGATGGTTGGCAACTGGCAGCCTCCTTCCTCATCAAAGCGATCCACCAGTCAATTTCAAGTATTAAAAAAGTGTATGTATGTGGGGAAAACATGATAAAATCAGCCAGGAAAGTACTAAACATTACAATACTTCCGATGGAAAAGAGTTGTAAATAGCTGTTAATAATCCTGTAACACTTTCATAGGAATTACAGACTATATTTTAAAGTGACGGTATATAAATATATTAAATAATCAGCAACGACAGACTCTCATCATGGATGTGCAGCTGACAAATCTGCAGCAGCTGTGTGATGCTATCATGGAGACATGGACCAACATCTCTGAGGGATGTTTCAGCACATTGTTAAATCTATGACATGAAGAATTAAGGAGCTCTAAAGGCAAAAGGGGGTCCAAAACAGTACTTGCAATGTACCTAATAAAGTGGCCAGTGATTGTATAAGCTCTATAAAAAGGCAAATTTCCATCAGCAGGTTGTTACAGTTTGTAGCTCTTAAAAGGGCTGAAGAAGATTATTTCACTCTGAATAGTTGAAACATATTTTCAGACAGTGTACAACCTTTGACCAAAACAAAGGGATCAATTAAGCATCAAATCAACGCACAGCTTCATTATAATTCATATTTAATATCAACAAACATGTTAAACAGAAACAGAGGCCTGCTGTAGATGAACACAGCAGAGATTTAAGTCCAGGATTTGGCAGGATTTTGACGGACATGGAGACGTTGACTTCCAGAGTTGTCAGACATAATCGTGTCTGATTATTCCGTCCACACTGATTTGGTCCAAACTGTCCCTGATTATTGACCTTTTTAATCCTCACACCGCCGTCCCCTGCCTCTCCTTCCTCTCCATCTCCTGCTTCCTGAAGTACTCTTTGTTGAGCAGGACGTCCCTCTTCAAAGGCAGCACGGGCTCCTCGCTCATCACGCTCCCCGTCTTCTTCTTGTGCTGGGCGAGCATCATGGCGCGCAGCAGAGGGGGGTACGGGACATAGCGCACGGGCGGCTCGGGGAGCGGTTCAAAGTCCTTAAACTGCTGCTCCATGTGTTTGGGGATCAGGCGCCAGTCGTGGTACATCGCCTTCTCGATCTCCTTCACCTCGCTCTCCTGCTTCCCTGGAAACACACAAAATCAAACATGGTTACTACGTGCAGCTTGTTTGGGGAATTCTTTATCATTATTTAGATTAATTTAGCCGTTTACTTCTTCTGAAACATGTCCTCTCCTAAAACAGGAGAAACAGTTTTGTAGATTTTTTTGTTTAAGATTATTTTTTGGGCATTTTTGTGCCTTTATTGTTTGGAGACAGAGAGACAGTGGATAGGCCTGTGAAAGAGGGCGAGAGAGAGTAGGGAGAGAACATTCTGCAAACTGGCCACAGGCTGGATTCGAACCCGGGCCAGCAGAAAGATATATAAGAAGACCCCAGTTTTGTAGATTTTTTAAGTGCTAAATGCTCCTCGCTCCCTGAAGCCAATCAATAAACCAATTAAACTTTATTTGTATAGCACTTTTCATACAAAGTCTTGCAGCACAAAGTGCTTTACATAAAAAGAAAATGAATCAAATAAAATAAATAAAAAGTAGAAAATTGAATACAATGAAAATACAAGACCCTCCTCACCTCATGCACATACAGCACACACTATCACTTACACACACAAAGAGGAGAGTCTAACAGAAAGCAGAATTAGAGAACTGAGGAAACACTTTCTTGAATTAGAAATGAGGAAACACAGGAGCTAAGACTAAAATGACAAAAAAAAAAATCATGATAAGAAATGAGATAAAAATACTTAAGGGAAACATAAATAAATAAATAAAACATATATTTTTAAAATATATATTGTAAAATGAGATAGCCAAACACCAAATGTGTAGTAAAATCCGCTAAAGTAGGATAATGACAAGAAAATCGATTAACAGAGAATAAAATTATGAACAATAAATCTGAACTGAAATGGAGAAATAAAACAGATTAAGAGGGTTAAAATAAATAAATAAGATTGAATAATAACAATAAATATATTCAGCTAAAAACCAGACTAAAAAGGAAGGTCTTGAGTTTGCTTTTTTTTTTTACATTTGAGCTGTTGATGACTACACACCATAGACCTAGTTAAACTTGTTAAATCATAGTGGAGCCTTACCTTTGTAGGTGAGAACCCCCCAGGCTTTGCCATGATCCATGTTCTGGAGAATAAATATCATACAGATAATTATCAGTCAATCAGTCAATCAAATCTTTACTTGTATAACATGAGTTCATAACAAGTGTTATCTCAAGACACTTTAAAAGAGAGCAGGCTGAAGACAAACTCTTCATTTTATAGCTACACATATGTGCATATATACATACATTTAATACACATATACACATACATATATCCAAAACCCAACATGAATCCATCATGAGCACAGCACTGGGCCAACCAAACCACAGGGCGGTGCGTCTGTAGAGGGCTTACAGTAATGGCAGCAAGAAAAAAAACCCTCTGTTCAGGGCTGTCTCATCAGACTAAGCTTCAACAGGAACAAACACGCAGACCTGATACTCATGATGACTTCATGAATGAATCTCCGCTCTCACCTCAGACTTGTAGTCCACTTTGACCTTCGTGACCTGCCAGTAGCTCGGCTCTGGATGATCCTCCAGCCACGACTTTCTAGTAAAGAGACGACCCACTCCGAACATCCTCATGCCCGCCAGCAGGGAGAACAGGGGGCTCTCTCTTCGGATGTCCTGCCACGCCAGCACGGGCAGCATCTTCCCCGTCAGAGGCCGCCTCATGGTCTCGTAGTCCAGAGCGTACTTCTGGGACTCTCGAGGCCGGGACTTCAGCTCTCGGTACGCCCGGATCTTCCGAGCCATCTCTGCGATGAGGCGGAGTCGCTTCTTCTTCACCATGACTGTGGCTGATCCTCAAAGATTGATCTGCAATCCGACTTTATCAACGAGAAGAAAACAGAGAGAAATGTAATTCAGAAAAAAGGTCGACAAGTGTCCAAACTTTAGTCATTTTTATTAAAGTGTTTACATTTCTGTTATCTTTCTAACTTTACAAGGACAGTAAAAACCATGACTAAAACTCTTACTTGTCAAACAAAAGGACAAAGACTTATCAGAATTTTAGATACCATTATAACTATGAGCTATAACCATGACAGGAATGCCTGAACCTTGATTTGGAGTATTTGCCTTCATTTTTGAATATAGGAGTTCGACAGACAAGTTCAGTTCTTCACCTTTTCCATCATTTTTCAAACAGAAAGTGTCAAATAATAATAAAAAAAAAAAAAAAACATTTTTTGTCACAGTTTTATGAATTGCAGGCAGACTGTTTGAGACAGTCTGGTCCTACTCGTAAATATTTTCATATAGCATACACTCACAGGGAACTTTATCAGACTCACCTGTTCAATCGTTAATCAATGCAAATAGCTAATCAGTTAATCACATGGCAGCAACTGAATGGCCTCAGGCATGTGGACGTACTAAACCCGCTGAACTTCAAACTGCATCATAATGGAGAATAAACCTGGTACAAGCAAGATGTACCTAATAAACGGGCCAATGAGTGTGTATACAAACTTAAATTCCTTTCTTCTTCACAAATACACGTTAAAACGTCCCGGCACAGAAACGTTTACTGTCTAAAGCGTTTATGATTCAGTTAAATCGATCATTAATACAACAGACTGAGTCACATCTCTAATATAACCGACACTGTGAGGCTAACATTAGCCTGTTAGCTCATTTACGATCATTAGAATAATTAAATAAAAAGTCCACAAACCTTCACATCTTACTAACTACACCAGAGCACTGTTATCGATTCATAACATGCAGACATCTTTAATAAAATACCTGTAAGATGATTTTCAGCAGAAAGTTTCCCCCTTGACCTCAACAAGCAAGGAACGAAGCTGACTCGGTCCGTCCGTAAATAGTTCCGAGGGAAGATGATGGTGGACGTTAGTTCCGTGGTTAACATGCCAAGAATAAGACTTCAACAATCTCAATAAAAACTGAAAAAGGAAATTTATTAGAAACAAGAGGACTCAGAAGCTGACAACCTGACCTGCGATATTCTCATATTATCTATGAAAATGTTCCGACTTGTGTGAATATTGCCAAATAGTTTTCTAAATTTAGATTTTTTATTGTTGAATTATGATTTTAATCCCGGAATTCTGATTTTCTACAAATTCTAAACCTTTTAAAGACTTGGAAAAGTACGGAAGAGGATTAGGGTCACTGAAAAAAAATTTAGAGGTTGAAATTTTTTAAAAGTCTGTCAAAAAGTCAGACTTTTATCAAAAGCTTAAAAAAGTGTTAAACCTCTAAAAAATTAAGTGGCTCTTAAACTCATACGGCCAACAATTTCCAACATATCTGTTGAGATCAATTTGATGAAAAATTAGTTTTGTTTATTCAAATTCTGTACAGCTATTTCAGATAATTTGCACCAAAAATGTGCACAACAGTGTGAGTGATGCTTTCTGATGAATGTGAAGACTTTTTTTTTTTTTAAAGTTGACACTAAATTTGAGGCTATTAAAAGCCTTAATCTTTACTATTTATTGAATAAAATATTTTCTTTGTCCATCAGAGGGTTTCTGTACTTCAGTAATGCATATTAATGAAAACCACTCTCAGGTTCACAGTATACACATTTTTTATTTTATCTAAGTATTGTACTGTTTTCGTATTATACTGGGCCACGTTATGCCCTTAATATCACTCAATGCAGCAAAATTAATACATTGTATACATGGAGAAAAAAAATATAAAATCAGCCATGAAATTATAAAAAAACTTAAAATGGTTTTAATTATCTTTAATATTCGGATTATATTTAATTTTCTGTATGAAACTAACTGGGTATCTGCTGTTTTGTTCCTTTAAAAGTCTTGTATGTGCATCACCAAATGTATTTGTATGAATAAATAAACAAAAAGATCTGTAAGTAAAACAGTATATTGGAAAAAACAGTAAATATAATTACACAGAAAGGTAGCTGCAATTGGCTTGAATTCAATGTTGAGCTCATTAAAAAAGTCTTACTGTTCACAAATTTAACTTAAAAATTGAATGTTTGTGTGGTAAATTATCAGAGGAGCTTTCTGTGTGCCTTCTGTTTAAATAAGTAAGCATGTATGTTGAGTTATGAGTATCCTGGCGTTTGCATTGTGACCCTTTAACTCTCGCTGGCTGCAGTTTCCCCGTTTCCGTTTTTGAGTCCCTGCTGAATAATACAGACATGTGAGTCTTTGTTGCATATGAAGCATTAGTTTATTTTCAGCTGAAAACCATGCTGATACAGAAAAAGGCGAGTAAAGGTCTTTACATACAGTATTATTAGTATGACACAGTTTAGAAGAAACACTTAAACGTTCTTATTTACAGTAACACAGTAAGAAAAAGTGCTCAGATGCATCAATGTGAAGACGAGAACTGTGAGATAAGACAAAAGAATGAACCTGCTGACTCTCTAATAAATCTAATCTAATGGTCCTCTTCACCGTCACCTTTGAGCCTCCATGATGACCCACAAAGGCATCTTCATTCTCACATAGATGCTGGTTTGCATAGTACCTTCAGCCTATCTGCACGTCTACTTAAACCTCCAGGAGTGATGTGATCACAGCGGCTGCAGCCCGATAAAACACTAAAGTAACACTTATTATATTCTTATACTCCAAAAACTAAATATTATTTACATATCTGATCTGGGGGTAATAACTTCAACCTAATCAATTCATAAGCTAATAATACTTAATTGATCTTAACATCAGACTATCAGGAGGCTGCAGGATGTTCTGTCAGAGAACAACGTTCATCATAGAGCAGGATTCATAATCGTGGACATGATGAGTAACACGGAGAGCTGGAGGTAACAGGACATGTTTTTGTAACAGATGGGTAAAAAAGTTCATCATTAAAACTGTTCATCGTTTCATAGGTTGTGCGTCAAAGAGACAAACTTTAAAAAGTTCCTAAAAACAACAGAACGGTAACGGCCCGACTCGAAGCGTGTGGCAGACTTTCCAGAGTAACGTTTATGTCTCATTTTCAGAAATTAATACTTTTCATTGAAAGTCAGGATCATACGTGGAGATTATCATCATGAATAAAGTGTTTTAGTTTCAGGATTTTTATTCTATATAGAGTTTACTTTGAGCAATGATCCAAGAACTCAGAAGAGTCCTGAAGGCTTTTAGTCGAGGGCACCTTGCATGGCTCTGAATGAGTGTGTACCCCACCCACCGACACCATCCAGAATGAATTTCTACTTATTGCTGCTTTAATTCTCAAAGCAAACGAGCGCTGATGATTATTAAACTGAAATAAAGAAGAGTCGAGGGCATGCACGTCACAGTCAGAGCAGACAATCAGTGGGATGTTAACAGTAAAAACTTTAATTTGGCCAAAAATATCATTTTTTTGTTTAATATTATTTGATAATGTTCACCACAGGGAGCACTGATCCTCAGTTTACGTTATAAAAATGTTTGGAGCCGTAATGTCAGGTGAATAATGAAGATGAAGCCTTCAGGTAAAGATGAATTACTCCTCTGGTTTTTACCTTGAAAGAGATCAAGGTATCAAATTTACTTAAATGAATCATAAATGATCCTAGACTATGAGGAGCTGACCTCGCTTACCTCTCTTAAGGTCATGGGGGCGAGAGGCAGGGTACACCCTGGACTGGTTGTCAGTTAATTGCAGGGCCACATAGAGATAGAGAGACAACCATTCACACTCACACTCATACCTTAGGGCAGTTTAGAGTCCTCAATCAACTTAATGAGCATGTTGTTGGTCTGTGGGAGGAAACAGGAGAGTCCGGAAAGAACCCATGCATGCATGGAGAGAACATGCAAACTCCATCCAGAATGGCTCTGACCCACACAGGGATCGAACCGGCAACCTTCTTTCTGTAAATGAAAGTATCTGACTACATACACAGGAGGAACTGACTGATAAACCCACATGCTCAGAGAAAGTCAGGAGGCATGGATCTCATCTTGAACACAAACTCACACAGATATCAAAGTCCCTGCAGGGCTTCGTCCTATGGCTCAGGCTCATAAATGCACATAACCTAATGGCACCAACATGACAATTTAATGCGGAGAATTTATGTGTTTTGATGATGATGAACATCATCAAAATTAATTAAAAACATGACTTCTCAGGTGAATTAAAGCGATTCCCTGTTTCTGCTCACTCATGTCAGTAACCTGGCCTTTCTGGTCAATGATGTCGATGCATACTCGTCCATTCTGAAGGGTAAAAAAGCTGTGAGTACATTCAGGCTCCCTCTGGCTCCTGACGTTACATTTTTGACCTGTAAGTTAATGTATGAAGTTGTTGTGTTTCCTTAAGAGATCAGTACAAAAGAGAGAAGAATACTCTGAAGTATTGGCGCCTGACTTTCTAACCGCGTCCCTCTGATTTTCACTTTGGCAAAGTAACAGAAAGCTGCACACACCGTCAAACATGTAACATCTCACTCTGAAAATGAAGCGTTAGCTCGAGAACGATAAGCGTTACTTGCATACATGATAAAAACACTTAAAATATACAGTCTCTTACTCTTGAATCCCCTTTTTTTCTTTGCTAATAAAACTCAATGATGATGATGACCACCAAAATGTGGCCATACTCTGACTTCAGTGTTACACTGTACAGTCCTCTCTGCACTAATCCCCGAACATGTGGCAACAAGTGAAGCTACGAAACCAACACCATGTCACTGAAGCTGCTTTGGATACTGATGAGCACGAAGACGAGTGGATGAGAAGATCACAGTAAAAACATGGAGGCACAGTCCTCACCTACTCTGACCCTGTGTTGGTGTTTTCTGCACTACAAGGGGACGCCGATGTTGGGAAAGCTGAGGCAGGTGAGAACTGCTCGATGGATGCCACTTGTAACGTCTGCCAGTGTTTAAGAGGAGGTAGGATCCACGCCGCCCGCTCATGTCCAGCGACATCTCTTCCTCTGAAAGGCCTCAGGGTCCGACGCGCAGCCCTCTGAGTCGCTCTCCGAGGACGACGGTCCAGCCAGCTGGGGGACGTGAGAGCGCAACGGCCGCTCCGACCCGTCGGAGCTTTCCTCCGCCGTGCCACTGTTCAGGCTGAGCACCCAGCCCAGTTTGTTGTGGAGCAGCTGACGCAGGCCCGGAGGCAGCGGCAGCACGTCCAGGGTGTCCATACAGTCTGGCAGCAGCTGGCGAAGGCGGGCGCAGCAGAGGTAGAGCAGGGAGGTGGGGGCGGAGCACGACCGGATCACCTTCATGCTGCTTTTAGCTGCTGTGGAGCACGCCATCGGGTAAAAGCGCTTATTCTGGAGCTCCGTGGCTGCAACACCTGCATCAATAAAGGAATCGAGACATTTAAAGTCGTCACGATAAAGGCCATTCATGTGTTTCATTCAGGGATGCACGATATTATTGGTTTGATATTGATATCGGCCGCTATTTTTTTTTTTTTTTTTTTTTTTTTAAATTTCTATTTTTTCATTACTGTAATTGATTTGTAATTACCTTATCTTTCAGTACTTCTCCTGTATCCTGCAGCTGCTGTATATTTTGGAATTCCCCCCTGTGGGACTAATAAAGGATATCTTATCTTATCTTATCTTATCTTATCAGCCTAAGAAGTTAAGTATCAGTATCAGCCACTATTGAAATTTTTGCAGATATATCAGCCACACGTATCGACCATATTTCGCTGGAATATCTGCAAATTACACAAATGTACATTATTGATGCACCTTCTCATCACTGCACAGGTCCATTTAAAATAAAGGGTTTCATTTTTGCAAGAGTGATATGCTGTTTATCTTGTTTTACATCTGTTCCTTGCAAAAATATACTCCAACACTGAAAGAAACAAGTCCATTTTTGTTAAGTACAGAGCTTGTGCTCTTGACCAGAAATACCGGTATCAGCGTTAACGAATAAAAAAATATCAGCATATTGGATATCAGCAAAATATCGTGCATTCCCAATTTCATTCATAACGTTTGCAGGGCCTTCTTTTCCCATCTTCAAAAATGTTCATATTCATGTTAGGACTGTCATGATAAATAAAGTCTTCACCTCAGTGGAGCTCTGGCGCTGATTGAAATACACTGATTTACTTTAAGACACCAACACCACTGACAGTAGAAGCTTTAAGCATCCATGTCGTGTAATTACTTTGTTTTCAGTCTTAAAGAGCCCATCTTATGCCTTAAACAAGGTTCATATATTCATCCTTAGTCACTGAGCACCCTTGATCCAGCTGTATTCTCTCTCTGTCTGAGAGGCTCTATTGGAGCACCCGCCTCTTAAGACTACCTTCCCCACGTGGGCCCAGTCTACTCTGATTGGTCAGCACAGTGGTAACTAATCACTGCAGCGCTACGCCATGTTGTCAGCAACTCTGGATTCATTCAACAGTCTCAACACTTTGTAAAGGACTTGCTACCCTGAGACATTCACTGACAATGAAACAATCTGATGTCACACTGGTAGGTCCATTTGAGGGGGCGGGGTTACTGAGAGGAGAGGAAAAGAGAAGAGAAAGAAGTCCTGACACTAAAGGGTATATGAAATTATAAAAAGCAGCGCTGGCTCTAATTTGGGCAGAAAATCTCTGCACAGTCTAAATCTTATTAATATATGGAACCTTTACAGACGGAAGAATCTGTCTGCCTCTGGTTGTGCTTTTCTGGCTCATCCAGGCTCGGATGTGCTTGTCATTTCCAGTTAACACTGAAACCACTACCTAACACAAACAGTCTGGGACTAGGGACGGGCATTAATAAGCTGTTACTGATACCAATGCGATTAACAGTCCTGCTCAGCGATTTGATTCTTTAAGGATTCCCTTATCGATTCCTGCTGATTTTCTGTGTGGGCAAAGGTCTGTAGGTTTTTAGTGCCAACTAAGAACCTGCAGACCTCGACTTACTGAAAGTTGTTAAGTAAGTGCCTTTTTGTTGAAAATTAAGCCACAACTTTGACCACTTCTGACCCCTGTCAGGAATTGATAAGACTAATGATATCGAGTCTTTGAGGGAGTGGTTATCGATTCTCAACTGGAATTGGATTTCGATTCCCATTCCTATCTGGGACAGAAAGAAATGTGCATCCTAACTATTTCACAAAAGTTTTTATGTATCCTGATCCAAACATCTAGACCTTTGTTGCAAGATCATAAAATGTAAATAAAGTGGCCTTTCTTGATTTACATTTCCAACAATTTCACCCAAATTTGGTTATTTTGAGGAAAGAAAAGTCATGATCAGTTAAATAAGAGGCTCAGTTTTCTTCTCTGGTGACCGCCTCTTCTGCCTCTCTGATATCGTAACAGATAAAGCTCAAACCTGAGTCTGGTGTCACTCAGCAGCACTGACCTATACACTTGCGATTCTTGAAGAAGGTAAGAGTGCCGTGCCACGTGTCCAGATGGACCCCGATGATGGACCCCTGTCCAAACCGTGATGAGAAGTTCATCTTGTCTCCTTTATGATGCAGCAAGCCTAAGGAAAGAGAGGAGATAATCACAGATAATCACAGAATTATACAGTTTCTACAAAGAGGAGCTGCTGCATCGTCAGAGCTGCTGGTAAACTCACCGGTGTAAGAGAGACCCCAGCTGTCTGTGTCTTTACCCAACAGGCTGCAGAATGTGTGTCTGTACTTGTCCAGATTTACATCAGAGGTGCCGATGCCAACCATCTGTGCAGGAATTAAAAAAAAAAAAAACAGAATAAATTCTCTCAGTGAAGCATCTTCTCTACATTTGGATTTATGAGAGCAGGGTGACGTAAGGCAGTGAGCTGAGGAGAGCTACCATGTCTGTCCCATAAACTGGAGACGTCATCTTGATCTCCCAAAAGTGCTGTCCTTCAGCCAGCTCCTTGGAGCCGCGGATGGCCGCCGTGCCACAGCTGTACTCAGAGTGAAAGTTCACCTTACGGTTGTCACAGCTCAGCATCGTCGCCGTCGATCGGCTGTTTGCATCCCAAACCCAGTCGAACTCTGAAACATTGGACACCACTGGTTCATTAACTGATTTTAACAAAAGAAATAACACATTGGTATAGAGTGAAATAGGGCTGCCAAGTTTGTCATTCTTTGAAACAACTGTCTTTAACACGACTCAGTTTTCATTGTTTCAATAAACGGTCGGATCAACAATCATCAAAACCCTAAAAAGAACTTCATCTATTTCACAAGTCAGGAGTAGAGGAGCCAAAAGCCAGCAGGTGATGTCCGTGTGTCCCATGTGCAGAGGCTGTCGTCCTTGGATCAGGTCAAGTCTGAGGCTCCCTCTCCTGAGTTTTTAGCTCCATCGACTGTCTCATATTTCCAATAAAAGGCATAAAAGCCCAAAAATCAATCTTATATAACTCCTGCATGTTACCAACATATTTGTGGGTCACTGGATCACTGGAAAGCTACCATGGGGTAAAACTTATTTACGTTGTATGATTTAGCTTAAAATCTTGGTTTTGAGAAAGAGCAGAATAACAAGGTAACACACGATGCTGCACACAGTGCAGTATAAAGTGTAAGCTGTCCAGTACCTTGGTCGTCCTCTCCACAGTGGCAGTCTCTGACTTGGTGAAAACCTCTCAGTCGAGGGTTGTAGCTTGTCTCCGCCTGAGAGTCGCAGCTGCAGTACGACTCTCCGGTGACGGGCACGGCGCTGGGCACTGGAGGAACCACCACCGCCGAGAAGTCGGCCTCGGAGTCTGAATCACTGTACTGGAGGGCAAAAACATGAAAAGACAAGTTTCATAAAACAAAAGGACGGCTCATGTGCCAACACAAAAATATTTTTCTACCATAAAGCCACAGAGAGGAAGTGAAATAAAAACTACATATATAGCACTTCTCTTAAATATGACCTTATAAGAGCATAAATAATGTTGCTGCTCTTTGCATGAGAAGATGATTGATTTAGACAAAAAGCATTAACAAACACACAGTGTTTACAAAAGCTCTGGGTGCATTTAAGGATTCAAGTTCAACAAGCAGCCTCATGTGAACTCTGTCTTTTCATGAGGACACGTCCCGCCTCAGGGACAAAATGTAAACAAAATAAATCATTTCAAACAAACCTCAGAATCTGTGTGAACTTAACCAAACGTTCAGGGCTTCAAGAGCAGGGTAGGGTTGTCAAAATTGTCCCATACTTGGATATTTTTTTAAACCACTTGTTCTAAAAAGATGGTCATAATAAGCTAAAGCAACACTCCACACCTTCTCCAGTCTGCACCCCTGGTTAAGTGCTTTTGTTACTTTCATTTTATTATTAGAAATGTTCGTATAAATTCTATTAATTTGATGGTAGGGAAAACTTATCAGCTGCATATACTTCTTTATGAAACCTTCAATTTTGAAGTGTTAAAACGGTTGTTATTTTAGCAATCAATGGAATAAAAAGACTGAAGGTTTTTGGTAAAAATAAAGGTCTTCAGTCTTGTTTTTTACAAAAAGCTACAGCAAAGAAATGAAGAAACTATTGTCAAAGCTGCACAAATGCTGCTTGCACTAATATTTAAATAATATAAAATTAATATTGAGACTTTTTGTTTGATAGGACAGCTGAGGAAAGGTGAAAAATGTTGGGATCAGAGGAATGCAGGGGATGGCACATAGCAAACATGGAGCTACATCCAAGAATCAAATCTGCAACCAGTGCAACAGGGGCCACAGCCTTTTATGTGGGCGCCTGCAAAACCAAGCATCCTTGTACTAAAGAAAGACAGCTACCATCAGACTCTTCCTGGTGTCTCTTTGAAGTTAAAACTGATTACATTAAGATCCTGGTCTAGAGGACCCCCACCATCCTTGCAGTTTTACCTCTAAGCGATCGTAGTTCCATTCTTCACTTTCAGAAGCCAACACTAGAGCGCGGGCATCGGCATCCCGCCGTATCCCACCCCACACGTATCTCCAAGCACGACTGTTCCTGCTCCGCCGGGACATGGCAGCAGCAGCGGTGAAGACTTCTGACCAGGAGAAGAGACGGCCGGTCAGTTCAGACTCAGTTCAGGGACCGGACGACCTGCATCAGTCCAGCTGCTGAAACACAACATGAGTGAGGACAGTGGAATAAAAACACTGCACAGTTTTTAAATTATCACACATGCAGGAGCTCTATAGATGCTCAAGAGAAGTTCCTCTAAAGTCACAATGTTGAAAAGTTAAATAAGTATGTTCAAGACAAGTAAAAGTCTCCATCTTTACGGGATAAGAAGACTCCAATTAACATTTTTGAGCCAGTTCATGTTTCAGTGATGCAATGACTCCTTCACAAAATAAAAATATGGCATGCACTGACAGCGAAGGCTTCTCAGGTGGTGAACTGGTTTGCAGTTTGTGACCATTTGATACACTTTTGTAATGCATCTTTTTTTCATTATACGTTATCAGAGCGGCTCTTTGAAGGTATATCTATTTGGAACAATACACCTAAAGAGTGTGCAGTACTATGTTTGTTATGTTTAGGTCTCGTTAGTTTTGCTCTCTCTTTAGATTTAATTTTGATGGATGTGTTTTTAGCTCTTTCTCCTCAAGGAACATCTACCAAGGACAACCGTTGGAAATAAGCCACTTGCTTTAATCTGGATTGTTGACTTTGCTGTATGGTGATGTACATGAACACGTACTTTCCCCTCTGAATTGAATAAATTACATTAAATTAAATAAAGGGAAACAATACTACTTGAAGCGCCCCAAGAGCACAAACCTCCACCAAGGCATTTCCATTCTTGTCGGCAAGTTGTTCTCGAAACTGCTCCATCTCAAACTGCTGATGAATACTTTAAAGATTCCTGGATCGGCATCAGGATTTGGATCACCACCAAAATCTAACCAATTCTTCTTTGTGCCATGACCAACGTTTCCTGAAAATTTCATGTAAATTCTTTGATCAGCTTTTGAGTTATTGATTTTCAAATGTATGCATCTACATTGATGTAGAGGGCGGCAGAAGGTCAGTCCAGAAGGCCTTTGGTTGAGGATCGGAGGGTGGCAGGTTCAAGTCTCAACTGAACCTTGTTTGGAAGTTGGATTGGTAGCTGGAGAGATGCCAGCTGACTTCCTGGGCAGTGCCGAAGTGCCCTTGAGTGTGGCACTTAATCCTGAAAACTGCTCGGGAGCAGCAAACTGTCACTCTGACGTCTTCATTAAAGCATGATGGTAGGACCTGTTTGTGTGTTCAGCCTGTGTGTGCAGCATGTCTCAACAACAGAGTAAAGAGCTGAATTTTCCCCTGAGGGTTCAATAAATTATGTCTTCTTCTTCTAGATTATTATGGAACATCAGTACATTGTGCCAATATCATCGCTTATATATGAAATATTCACGGTCGACATGTATGAATGATAAACTGACTGCACATAACAGAAACTTTGACATCTGCCTCACTGATAATCACCTTTTTCAGCAATTACCTACTGAAACAGCCTTTGTGCCAATTAAATTGTGCATTCCCTTGTTTTGATGATCAAAAATTACACTAATCAAATATTGCATATAAATCTGACATTGGTGTTATATAACATTTGTGAAACCTGTGTAATTATCATTATTTCCATTAAGCACCTACACTCCACTGTCAAAGTGAATATATCTTACTAAAAACAATTGGCATTACATAATATTAAAGTAATTTACATGTTTACAACACTATGGAGTGATTACTTTAAAATCTGCAAGTTCTCAAACGTCAAAGACATCCAGTATGGGATTTTCCTTCGGTTAAAATGAGCAAATTACTAAATAATCTTGTCATTGAGCTGCAGACTGAGTGTAAACGGATGGTGGAGTGAATAATCTGCAATTTCTGATGGATTTCTTCCTCTCCTTTGTTTATTTTTGACTATATAGATATTGGGCTTCTTCTTGAGATTTGGTACCTATCTATATACCTGATCAATGAAATAACTGATAAATAAAATAAGAATTGGATATGATAGGTACTAAAACATTGTTATTAACATGTTCGTGCTATTATTGATGACTGAAACTGGACATTACCAGATATTAGGGGCTCCAGACTTCATCCTGAATTGTTGCGGTATCGATACCCTTTAATTTTTGCCACTTGTGTCAAAATTAAGCCAAAATGAAAGCTTTTATTTAGCCTTTCATCCTGGCTGAGGCTAGTGGAAGAAGCTAGCGTTAGCCACAGTGCTATCATTATATATGTTAGCAGGCTAAAACAAGGTCAGAGGCTTCACCAATCACACCAGACTGCGTTAAAATTAAAGTCCACATCACTGTTGGTCACCATTTACTGTTATACACCATAACAGGAAGCAGGGTTATTAAAATAAAGCGTAAACTGGACTGATGATTCAGATCTAGCTAGCATAAACTAGCTCGTTAGTTAGCCTGGTTAGCAGCGCGGCTAACAGCATTAAAGCAGATGTGTGGTGTTACCTGTGAGGTGATCGAGGAGCTTCAGGGATGAAGATCAGAGAGGAAGACTGTGATCAGATGAAGATGAGATGATCTCTGAGGGAGCAGGAGCTAACTGCTCTGTGCTCCATGACCTACTTAACATCAGACTGACCGTCAACAATAACAGAGGGGGGGACAGCAGGAGGGGGAACAGCCGCTCTGTCGCGGGGAGGGAGGGGGCACACCTGAAGTTCATAATAATGAGTCGTTATATTTTATTTGGGAAGTTTCACATCCATAAATGCAAGTTTCAGAAAGTTACTCCATTATTCAAACTGTTCCTGATTGAGCTTAATTATTATTTTAAGTCTCTTAAATTAATTACTAAGAAATGTATGAAAATGATTGATATCTATGCAGAGTTATTAAATTCATGAACTGTCACAAATAATTTTCATTTTACACAAAATATTACCGTGAAGTCTGCCACACAAGGTTTAATTTAATTTAATTTAATTTAATTTAATTTAATTTATTTTCACGTCTATATGTTATCAATAATTATTTTGTATATTATCATATAATTGTAAACACCTGTACTGATGTTGCAATTCAAATGTGAACTGATTGTTCTTGGTGTTTAAATTAAAAAAAAAAACAAAAACAAAGAGCCGTCAGAGCACAGACACTCATTTGAGGCGGATTTCTGAATTTGTCCCGTGCAAGGCATGATTTACCAGATGACAACTTTCAGTTGTGAACAAATTAAAAAACCTAACAAATGCCAAAAAAAGAAGAAGTTAATAATAATGTATAATATAAAAAAAAACAGGTTTATTCAATAAATCAGAGTCCCACAGTGAAGACTGAGAGTCCAAAAATACAATATTATAATTTAAAGTCATTATAAGTACAGGTAATTAATGCATACTGGGCTGGATTTATTGAGGGTAACCAAGTTAAAAATGATGCTTGATAAATACGCACAAGCACTATTTTAATATTTTATCGATGTAGAATAAGAGAAAAAACGTAATCGTTTTATTTTTTGTCCTCAATCTCTGTTGGTCTCTTCCTGACAAGAGACAGACGGGGGTACCCAGGGTCACCAAAAACCCTCCTTAAAACCTGCAAGTTTCATAAATTCAAGGCAAGAAATAACAAAGAGACTCTTATTTTTCAGTATGAGGCTTTTGAAGAGGAAAGTTTGGACACCTCTGCAGTAAAAGATTAAAACTTGGGCAGATTATACATTTTTCTTTCTCTAAAACTTTTTTTTTTTCAACCAACCCTCAATTTGAACATTACATCCTTCTCTAAAATGGAAATAACTTACTTACACAAGTAAATTACTGTGTGTTTTCAGATTTAAACATTTTATATTCAATAACATGTCTTGACCCGATTTTTAATCTGGTATATTCTTGCAAAGAAAAAAGAACAAAACACTAGAAATAAAGATTGGTCTTTTAAAAGTGTGAATCAGATGGGTGGAGAGTGTCTCTCTGCTCTGGTGTTGGCTTCTTCACTTTCAACTGAGGTTTCAACTGTCCTCAGAATTTGAATCAGGTGGATCCAGCTGCTCTGCAAAGGTAGGACAGCCCACAATGATGCAAAATAAACACCCCTGTTCACCCCTCAAAGGCGTCACAGTTCGGGAAAGATCCCTGAGTATGTAAAAAGTTTATTTATGAAAAATTTGAAAGCATGAAAACTCTGAGGTGAAGGCGTGTGAAATAACTGCTTTTGCTGTTTTTATAAAGTGACCAAACACAATTTTGTGTTCAGTTTGTATTTTCTGTTTTCTCTGTGTATCCCACAGACCAACTGGTGACTCTTAATTGCCGGTAGGTATGTGTGTGTGTGTGAGTTTGTTCCCTAAAGGATCCAGTTCACTCGAAACCTGAACAGGATAAGAAGAAAAGATAATGTAAGTATGGATGAATTATGTCATCATTGATGATAATCTGAACAGAAAAAGCACATTAATTACAGAAAATTATATATATGTATATAAAAGAACCATGACTTTTACACAGATGATAAAGCAGTGTTCCTTCTTTATAACTCAGTGATTCACTGTCCAACCTGCTGTGTTTAAGTGCTTGTAAAACAGAAACTGATTTATTTTTTGAATTCTAAAAAATGACCGATTAGAGTAGTCAGTAAAGTCCATATAGAGATCCATCAAAACATTAATTACATCATTAAAAGTTTGTCAAATTGTATAAATTAGTGGATTTGAGTATTTCTTAAATTATGTCTAAAGCCCTTATGAAAATCTTATTAGCATACATGCAGAACAGATTCAGATCTTCAAAATGCAGATTTAGAACCAAACTAGTGAAAGATTATGGAGCAATCCTGACAGAGAAATCAAATAGTCTTAACCAGACTTTATTAAGAAGGATATTATGTTGAGGAAATATGATGAAATATGAAAACAAAGTTTTGTTCTGTCCGTGTAAATAAACTGAATCTCAGTATCTTTGATAGGATGTTAGCGCTTTTTCAGCCTGCAGGTGTTTTATTTAAAGTTTTGTGTTTTATTATCAAACTTTGTTAATTTGAGTTTAGTATGAGGGTAAGGTCATATTTAAGTAGAAAAGCACTCAGAGAGTGCAGACCTCTGCCAAGCAGCTTCAGTCCACCCCTAACACAATCTCCCAATGACAAAGTATCCTTCAAAATAAATTCCTGGATCCAACCATTTTTTTGTGGACTGGATCCGGATCAGTCCCAAAATCTAATCATTTGTTCCTTATCCCATTCCACACATTTCCTGATAATTTCATCCAAATCCGTCCATAACTTTTCAAGTTATTCTAAACACAAACAAACAGACAAACAAACCACCAGCAAAAACATAACTTCCTTGGCGCAGGTAACTAATCATCTCTTTGCTGCTTTTTATCCAAGATTTGACTTTTTTTTTATTGCTGTCTTGGGCGACTCGGTGCCTCACAGCAGGAAGGTTGCTGGTTTGATCCCTGAGTCAGACAGAGCTTTTCAGTGTGGAGTTTGCATGTTCTCCCTGTGCATGTGTGGGTTCTCCCAGGCACCCCAGCTTCCTCCCACAGACCAAAAACATGCTCAGTAGGTTGACTGGTGACTCTAAATTGAATGGTTGTCTGTCTTTGGCTACAGCTTCCCCCCCCCCCCCCCCCCCCCCCCCCCAAATTTTGGTTAATGAATGAATGAATAGCAAACAGAGAAAGAGACAATTATCCAATGAAACCAAAAATGAAACCAAGAAACCAGGACAATGTTGTTTTTGATCATGCATATATCCCTGTGCCTCGTGTCCAGTTTTATTTTATTTTATTTTTATTAATTAAACAACATCACAATCTCAACCACAGAGCTGAATGTTTGGTTAAATCAAGACGATGAGCTGAAGAACTTGAATCTCCTAAAGCTGTAAGAAAATGTACACAGGTCTGAGTGTTCTGATTGGACATCTACATGCTGCTGTTTTTTATGGTAGTATGTAAAAACAAAAATTAAGTTGTAACCAAATATTCTGGAGGAAATAAAAGCTCTGGAGTCGTGGTTCTGGAGGAGGTTGAGTTTTATTTGGAAATCTGACAGGCATGGCTGAACAGTGAGCTCTCACCTTCAACAAAACAAACATAAACTCAAGACAGCAGCACTACAGGTAAACGATACTAGTGTTTGATGAAGTCATATTAAACATAAACCCACTCGCACACGCTCAGTCATCCACACACCACCCACACGCACACACTCACACACACACTGTCAACCCCATGTCAACATGTGGACGTCCTCCATTAATAATCACACTACATCCAGAGGAATCCAAGCACTTGAACAATTACCCACAGTGCAATTAACTAACTATACACAGATCATTTATATATTTGATGTATATAGGGTATTCAATAAACAGTATTATTCCATTTAGACAGTTTCATTAAGTCAAAATCTTTAGAACTTTCCATAAATAGTGAAAAAAAATATGTCTCATCATCTCCTCGCCGCCGTGATTCAAAAATGGTCCCCGAACAGAACATGAAAAAGTAAAACACTAATGTGCACGATTCTTCAGCAGTCTCGAACAGGATGATCAAAACCACCAACAGAAACAAAACCAAAGGAGTAGGGATGGGTAAACGTTGATATTCACACTCACGGCACAGACTGGTTACTACATTTACAGGGGGGTGGGGGTGGGGGGGGGGCTCTGGAGCACTGTACAGATTAAGATCAGACGACAAATCAAGCAGACTGTCCACACTTCATCCCACAACAACCACTACATCTTCATGCCCGTTCTGTACACACAACAACTGACACAACTGGATGGCTTTAAACGATATGGAAGGATCACATCTACCGAGGACGCGGCCGCCAATCTGACCGCCAGCATGTTTGAGATCGCCATCCCGTCCTGTCAGACCGTCGGGGTGTAATGGAAGTCGGTGAAAATCTCCTATTTGTTCTTGCTGCTTCGATGTGGAATGAATGAGATGGTGTTTGGTGCGCACACTTATTTTGTAGATAGGATGAGGGCCACGATGAGGCCGTACAGCCCCAGGACCTCAGCGAAGATCAGGATCAGGATCATGCCCACGAAGAGCCGAGGCTGCTGGGCGGTGCCCCTGACGCCCGCGTCGCCCACGATGCCGATGGCGAACCCAGCCGCCAGCCCGCTCAGGCCGACGCTCAGACCGGCACCGAGGTGCAGGAAACTCCTGACGAAGGAGAACGGAGAGACGGAGTTAAATCATGAAACACTCAGCTTTAGTCTGGGACATAACGGAAAATAAGAACAAATGTTTAAATACTCGTGGGGACATCCTTTGTTCATGTTTGAGTTGTTTTGTTTTCTAAAAAGATAAAAATGTAAGGGAGAGTACTGGCTGGAAAAAAAGCTCTGCTGAGATAGTGATGTCTCAATCAGAGCACTGTTTGTTTTACATATCCACAATGTCCTTGTGTGTGATGATTTAGGCATTTGTCCTTTGTAATATGGACTATGTATGATCTCCCTGATAGAAATATAAAGTTATATATAAAAAAAATACTCATGGGGATGCACTTCAGGACTGGGCACAGAAACAGCTTCAGTTTCAGTTTACAGGATTCAAGGATTCAATAAGGGGCCTGACTTCAGTTCTGCATTCTAGTTCCTTACAGCTGCATTAACCTTTTTAATAATCGAAACACTGGAGATTTTCTTTTTTTTTTCAATAAAAAGTGTCAAAATGTGTTTTTCAGACCCAAAACATGCCAACGTCTATGTGCAACTCTGACGATGAGCTGCTGTTTGACAGCAATTTCTGATGATTCAAAACAAAAATTACCTAATAATGGGCACACAGGGTGTCCATTTTCATTCCTGTGGTTTTAATACTGTTGGATTTTTATTTGTGTCGCATTAAAGTTACGAAATGAAATCTTTACCACCCCATGTGAAACCTGCCATGTAGAGAAACATACAAACAGATGAGACTAAGACATCGTATAATAAACAATAAAACAGAATCATTTAAGATGATTGAAAGCAGCGTCTTTTCTAATTAGCTGACTCAGGAATGTTGTATTGTAAGAGTTTCATGTTGGCAAATGAATAATGAGACATACTGAGAGTGCAGATGGACAGTCGAGAAGAAGATTATGATGCATGAATGATATCAACAGACTCTGAGGAGGGCCACATGAAGGTAATTAAGAAAACAATAAAGTAAAATAGGTCTACCAAAGAGCTTTGGATCGCTCCTAAGGTCTCCCGACATCTCACTTAAAACTGTAAAAATATATCCATGGCCTGAACATGCATGAGCAAGTTTTCCAGTTGCTCGTGGACTTTAAAAAATACTCAACTGGAACCAAAACGTACCAAAAAATATCCACCAAACAAAAAGCCACCCCTTCTAGATGATCATCATCAGAAATGTGGAAACTTGACCCATATTATCATATTTATGTTCATCTTTATATGTTCTACGCCTGCACATGTGAAACATGCCCATATATATGTATTGTAGTATCTTGCCTCTATGCAATTTGGTTTGGAAAAAAAGGAATACTGAAAAGATGTGGAAACTGCCCTCTCTTGCAATGCTATCAAATCCTGTACCTTCTGTATTTGGATCATCACCAAAATCTAACTGATTGGTTTTTGGCTCATTTCTGACCTGTCCTGAACGTTTCATTAAACTCTGTTGATAACTTTTTCAGGTATCTCGTTAACTACAAACTAACAAACTAATTCATGCTGGGAAAAAACAGAACCTCCTTGGCTGGTTAAGTCATAAAAATGTTGTCTTTATGTTTTTATAATTTTGGCCTCAAGCATCTGCAAGAAAATCGTTTTTTTTTTTTAAGATGTGCACATGTGTTTAACACCATGATGAGTGAACAGTTCACTGTTTGGACCTTTTTTTCATCCACATGTCGAGGTCACTGCTCACGTTCTCACGGACATGTGTCTCTAAACGAAGCAGCCTGTGAGTCCTCGAGCTTCAGGCTGTGAGCCGTCAGAGTCAAAACCAGGGAACAAGCAGGGACCAACTTCACATTATCATCTCCATTTCTTCACTGAATGTCGAGGTACAAATCAAATCTTGTGCTGTATATTGAAGCATCAGCCTGAGCTCTTGGTAAATTCACTGCTGAGTGATGACTCTGCGTTTTTATCTAGAGCTGTAATACTGACATAAACTCCCACCAGGGACACTAAAAACCAGTCCACGAAAAAAGAACTGCTTTCAATAAACTCCTTCACCTGGAAACAGGGACCTGCGGTCAGCTCCACGACTATGGAGGTCAATAATGAACAGCAGGCGACACTGATAAACAAACTCTCATCTCAGCTGTTTAAGCCAAACACTTCAATCCTGATGAGGACCTGAGAGACGAGCAGCCAAGACTTGAAGTGGAAACCAGGTCCTGTTCAGTAAAACACACTGAAAGGGCTTTCACACCGGCACAGTTCTGCTTCTGGATTCTCAGAACGTTGGTGCTTTCCAGTGAACCAGCCCGTGTTCATTCCAGTTTAAGCTGAACGAAAGTGGAAGGGCGTTACTCGGTGTTAGTCAGGCAAAGGTAAAAAACACACCGGCAAAATGGTGGATTGCATCGATATTCTAAAAGCATTTGTTGCTTTGCTTAAGGTTTTCTTTTTCGTCCAGCGATCAAGCACGCAACACAGTTGATGACTGTCAACCACTGCACACACTTCTCGACTCTCTGTTCAATTTACCAACACAGAATACGACGCCCACCGCTGATGTCACAGTTCGCAAGCTGGGATCCAGCCGCAAACCAACTTTCCAGGTTCCAAACCAATTTTTTCTGGTCTGAACACACCGGCCGGTTCAAAATAAGGCTCAGGGGAGTGAGAGAAGAAGTGAGAGAAGGATCAAGGTTGAGAAGTGCAGTCATGAAGTGGTTTCTTGATTAATCCCTTCTTACTATCTCCAGTCAGGGTGAACATTTAATAAGACTTTAAATGATGATATAATGTCAGAATATCATCTATTCTCAGCTCCGTGAAGTGTAAAACCAGGATAATTGCATTATTTCTTTGTATTAAACTGAACATGACTGCAGAAAATCTTCTCATACTTTGATGAATTTGGCCTCAATCAATAATAATTCAGTCTTAGCTGCAGTTTTTGGGGACTGAAAACAAGAAATAGCCTCAAACTGGATGATTAGGACAAATATTTTTGTTGTCAAGGTGCTGAAGCAGGCGTCAGCATCAGCAGATTGTACTTGTATTAAATCCAAGATTTAAAGTCCTATAATGTAAAAACTATTTTACAGCATGAGTATGGAGGAGACTTATGAGAGAATTAAGTTTTGTATAAGTTTGTGATGTGAAAAATGTCTTATAGCTGGCCCACTCTTATTGAACAGTGTTTAAATGTCTGAGAGCGCTGGTTTGGGTCTGATCTTGTATCTCCTTATTCAGATTTTTTTTTTTTTATGTGTTGTACTTTAGTCTTGATTTCACTTTTAGGGAGTAAACAAGGACCGTGCATAAGGGCTGAATGATTTTAGGAAAAGATCTAATTGTGATTTTTCTGGCAGATATTGCGATTTCAATTCAATTCACGATTTTCTTCAAATCAAGCTTCAGTGCAATATTCATTATGTTTACAGTAACATTCACAAACATGACAGAAAATTACATCTTACCATCAAACATTAAAAGCTATCACTCTAAGGCAAAGATGGAAACTAAAGGTAAGAACTGCTTCCAAATGTATTTATTAACAAGATACATGCGTGTACACTCTTTAAAGTCCATGACCAACGGCAGTTATTACAACTGACTGTCTTAACTTAAAAAAATGTGTAAAAAAAACCTTAATTGTGTTATGCTAAAAAAGTTAAATTAAATTAAAAAAAAAAAGTTAAATAAGTATTAATCAGAAAAACAAAATTCAACAAAGCCAGTAAAGGAAAAAAGGATCTTGCCCAACAGTCTTACACTCAAGTAGGTCGGTCAAGGTCAGTCTTTCATGGCTCAAGCTTATCAGCATCTATAGCAGCCGTCAAAGTACTTTATTCAGCCCTAGATTAAAAAACCTGGAATTTCTTTTTAAGTGAGACTGAAAAAGGAAATAAAATAATACTCCCTTCTGAAAAGTATGTCACACATTAAATAGGTGGGTCATTCATTAATGGCTCAGCAGCACCTAAATATTGCTATTCTATATATCTATTCTCTTCTAGCATTTTTCCTGAAAACAGAAAATATCTTTTTTAACCAAAGGCTGACACGACATGTCAGGGTAAAGTGCAGAACAAATAAAACCTCAAAAGTACTTCATCAACAATAAAACTTGCTTCCCTGACATCTCTACATCACTCTCTACAGATTTTTTTTGCCAAGAAAACCAGCATGTCAACATCTGATGGTTTTGGACATGAGCGTTGACACGTGACAACATTACCACTAGCAAATATTTGACACAGCAGATACTGGGTCAGTCAGGATCTTTGGCGATCACATGATCACGTTGTCAGAAAACGATAAATCGTTCAGCCCTACTGAGCACGACCTGAAGAATTCCCCCTATGCAGCTGTTTGGCGTGCTGTACCACAGCACAGTCAGGAGTGATAAATGATGTTAAAACGAGCGTCATGATGTCTTACTTGTACAGAGAGACTCTCTCAGAGATGTTGTTTGCTATCAGCACCGCCACCACTAGCCCGTAGATGGCGATGATACCAGCCATGACCACGGGGATGATGGACTTCATGATGAGCTCTGGCCTCATCACAGACATGGCCGCGATGCCTGTGCCGCTCTTCGCCGTCCCATACGCCGCTCCTAACGCTGAGAGAGAGAGAGAGAGAGAGAGAGAGAGGTCCTGTTAATTTACCTGCTCCATCATAAGAAGGCAAAACTAGACAAGATATGGATTTAGACGGAGCGGGGTGAGGATGATCGATCCAGTCGGTCGATTTTAGGTTTCAGAGACGTGACAGGACGACTGCAGACAAAAAGAAAACAGTGAAAATGATCAAATATCTGCAAGAGAGAAATTAAAGCCATCAAAATGAGAGGACTAAGGAGATGATTTTGTCTCAGATAGAGCGTTTATATTCTTAAAGGGGGGTTTGCAGACAGACTGTGGACCCCTGTTTCTATTTGAAAGCATTAAAAGTATAAATATATAATGTGGGACCTTTACATTTGCAGTGTCTTGAAACAAAGCACAGATAAATAAGTAACCACGTTTAGCTTTATGAGGATGTATTCAGCGTTTGTTAAATTTCTTACTCCAAAAATGTTACATCACTATTTCTGCCTCGTGAAATTTGTCACCGCAAGAATTTCTGGACCGTGAACAAACAAACAAACAAAAAAAAAAAACTTTGACACTTTAACATCACACACACAGATTTCACTGACAGGTATTAAATTATCAGATAAAGGACAGAGATGTACGGGTGCCCAGGTGTCTATTTGTGCCAAGAGATAAGGGACCTCAGTCAGCGCCAACGATTGAATATCTGTGAGGTAACATATAAATGGGATCTCCCACCTTCCCATCTTTTACACTCATCTTCTATAAATATGCTTCTGGTACCAAAACAACTTCTTTTAATATAACTCTGAAAAAAAATTACTTAAATACACAATAAGTCTCGAACTATCTGATCTGATCTGTTAGTATCGTTCTTAAAGTAACAACTTTACTTACTGCATAAGTAAAAGCAAAATTATCAAAATATATCAAGAAATAACTTGTATTTAAGTTTGTCCAAGTGTTTGAAACTTTATTTGTTTTAGATGTGACTTACCATAAAAAATATGTTATTTTAAAGACTGACAAAATCAAAAAGTTCCAAAACATCAATGAAATGAAATAAATCTATCAAAGTGCACACTGCTGCAGAGAGTCTCAATTTAATTAAAAAAGCAAAGTTTGCAACCAAATTTCGCCAATTTTGGTTTTAGACAGTGTGCTGGAGTTTGCTGCATTTTTTTAAAACACTAAAAACCAGAAATCGGGCATGACTGTCACCAGGCACACTCATTCAAGCAGCTGCATTATACAAACAGGTGCTAATATTGTTATTTAAGTTAAGGCTTAAATTTCTGCTTAAATCTGTGAGAGCTGCTGAATGCTCGGCTCAGTCAAAAGCATGTTCGCTGTAAACTGGTGGACACCCTGAGTGCCATCACACATCAAACTAAAGAGTTTGAAGCTCTTAAAAGACTCAAATCTCAGCAGAAATGGGCTCAAACGTCAAAAGAAATGACCCTGAAACAAGATTTTAGAGTCATCTCTCAGAATTTGTCTTATACCATAATGAATGTTTAGCAGCAAGACAGTGAAAAGGCTTTAAAATTAAATTGAATATTTGTATCCATCAATGTGTGGATCATTAACCGTGCTTCACACCCTGCTTCTTCACTCTTTCTTCAGTTTAACAAAATGAAAGTAAAAGTCAACTGAATCATTTTTAAGGCTTCAGGAAACTTCTGTGATCGTAGCTCCATCAGCAGAATAAGGTCGCTGTTCCTCGGCTAAAACGAGATTAATTCAGGTTTAATCACAGGTGCAGTGATTCACTTGGGTGTCTGCGATGATGTGACCCCTCTGCATTAAATATTTTCTTACATTAATATCTTAAAAAGTGTGAAAGAATCTGTTAAACATGAATTTTCACACTGATGCAGTTTTGCTGACAGCAGAGCGAGAGAGAAGTGCATCACGACTTTGGTGCAGGAGGTATTGATGTAATTTAAAACCCTAAACCCTCTCCAAAACAACATGTTTCATGTCATTGCACCAAAACAATTTCCAGTTTCCTCAGAGTGAATGAAGCTCTTGAGTCTGATTTTTTTCACTTCACCATCAGACGAACTGAAGACATGATGCACAAACTCTGTTGGGGGTTTCCTCCTACAGCAGTGATTCTCAACTGGTGGGTTGCGGACCCTTTCAATGGGTTGTGAGCCTTTGCCTGGGCAAAAAAATTCTTAGGAAAAAAAGTCCTGTACTTTTATTTTGAAGGGGATTACAGTCCTAAACAACAGGTGGCAATAACACCCTGTAATGCTAATTGACACACATTTTATTAAAAGGGTGTTTGTTATTTATTCAATAAGTCAGTACTCAGCTCAAGCTACATATTTTTAATATATACTTCAAAATAGCTTCTAGGTAGTTCAGACTTTTTCATTTCATTTTTGTCCATTGAAGCTCTGTGGAGTCTGTTAAAATGGGCGAATTTACTGACGTGTTGTGTGTTGTGACAGCCTCATGATCAACATCTTATTTAGTGCCAATGATTGATATTATTACTTAAGACCTTGTGTCCCTATGCTGCACTTTTTTGATTCAATTAAAATTCAGCTAATTGAGTGTAACAGGGAATATTTCCCTCTCTAGCATCACCGCATGCAGTCATTTTGGTTTCTCACTAAACTTGTTTTTCATGCTGGCACACTGTGATATTCTGTACTAACTCAGCTTCAAAGTGCAGAATCTTTTAATTAAATAAATTTTAGAAGTTTCCCTCAATTTGGGTCGCAGCTTGAAATTAAGGGGTGATGGAGGGTCCCAAAGCCAGACCAGTTGAGAACCACTGCTCTACAGACTGAATGAACTCTCTTCTCTCCAGACGACAAACAAACGATGAATGAAATGGATCATTTTACCCTCTGACAGTAAACTAAAATAAACTTCTTATGAAGAAAGAATTTCTGAAAGAAAAGTGGCCTTCAAGGAAAATCAGTTAACTTGTAAACTGAAGATAAATCTGAATTACCCAGTCTGCTTTTTCAGTTTAGTTTCATGTTCTGTGACTCAAACACATCTGCAGGACGTCTTCTCTCTGTTGTGGATCATTTTTTAATCATGTTCTTCACTGAGTGATTATTGTGTTGATTTTCTATCATCACGTTCGGCGTGTAGGAGATGAATAAGGGAGACAGGGGGCTGTACTACGAGTTTAAATGTGATTATAGTAAAAATCAAACAATAGATATCTCCTACGGTATAAGAGTCGCAAACATACAAGTCAATAGGAAATCAACACTGGATCATTTCTTTTCATTATTACCATAAAAATGCAAGACAACAGCTCACTTTCTAATTTACCAAATGCATTGTTACAAAAATGGTACAAATGTGACAGCTGATTCTGAAGTCTATCAAAATAAAAAAAACAGGCTGATAGGTCTCTAAGTGTCTGCACAGTGTGAAAACTTTAGAGAAAAGACTCTCAGAGTATTGCCTGTACTGACGGGACATCGTCCCAGAGTTTTGTCTGCAATTTATGAAAACTAACAACTAGAAATTATCCAACACTGAGTACCAATTATGTTTATTTTTTTCTCACTAGTATTTTGAAAACTGCATCGATATCATTTTTAATCTAGTACAGTGTCCTTGAGCATCATGAAAGGTGCTTTTAAATAAAATGTATTATTATTATTATTATCACTATTATTATTATTATTATTGTTATCATTTGACTTTTACTGGATCAAACTGCAAGGGGATTTCTGGAATCATGAAATATTTGGATGAGGAATAATTCAAAACATTTGGATGAGGAATAATTCAGAGTACAAAAGAGGGACAAATAAAAAATGAGAAAACAATTATTAGTTTGTTTTGTATTTGAAGAAATATTAAAAAAAATCATATTGTTTCGTTTTATCTGTGCTTTAAAGACATTGCACGGTGTAGATTGCACCAGTTACCCTACAAAATGCATGTTGCAATTAAAGAGTGTGAGCTTTTAGGCAGTTATCTGCAGATACCGATACTGTTTCAAAAATATAATGCATCCTAACAAATGCAATTGGAGCAGCATTTCTGTTCATATTCACTGAGGTGTAACAAAATGTCAATACATCAATAATCTGCAGCCCAAAACTGTAGACATATTTCATAGTACATGACTGATATGTTATCTATGGTCAGATGATATCAAGTCCAGGGTGGAACACACCTCTCACCCAATTTGTTGCTTTCAATGTGAGAGCATTTGTGTGAGGAACAGATGTAAAACAAGAAAGACAAGATTTAACTCCTGAGAAAATGAAACTCTTGATTTTTAAATGAACCCTTGCAGTGATGATGAGGTGAAGCATCAGGGCACATTTATGTATTTTGCTGATATTACTGCCAATGTATCAGCTGTGAATATTGGCATATATGTCAATATCATATCGATAATACTGTGCATCCCTTATCGTGATACAGGGTGACATATTTCATTGTATACATCATATCACAAGATTCTTGAGATTCAAGCCAATAACCTCTATATTTATCTTTACATATATATTAAAGTAAAAACATTAACTCACTATTTTTGGCCTTATTTTTGTATAAAAATTAAAATATATCAGAAATCCTGATTAAACTGTATCATGGCCTCACTATCTCATGAATCATGGCTTGATTGTATACTAGCAATATGAATAACAACCCTAAGCCTTAATAACACATGTTAACATATAATAGCACCCATTCACTTCTAAATTATTGCATCTTAAAAACAAGACCTTATCCATGCCGTGTCCCAGCCCTGAAGATGACAGGAGAGTAGGGACATCTCAAAATGGAGAAATGTCCCTTTAATTCTCAGACTGATGTTCAGGCCTTGCTTTGGCCCTGTTGTCTTATTTGTCAGTGCAGTCAACAAAACCCCAGTGATGGTTCAAACCCCTGAAATGATGTTTTAGAGTGTTTATCTGTGCCTGTGTGTTAGTTTCCCTGCAGTAAATTGACCTGATTATGACAGATTAATGATGATCTGACCTCGAGGAGGGTCTGCGTCACTGACCATCAGCTCTCAGGACATCACTGTAACGGGATTTAACCCTTCATACCGGGGCTGATGGGGGCTGCTCGGTTTACCGTTAACCCTGGTACGGGCCGGTTGGAGGCCGGCAGATGGATGCCCTCCCCCCGCCTCCCCTGCCCCGCATCCCGGGCAGGCAGGTGTGCGTGAGCCGTGACCGAGAAGCACCGACGGTCGTCCCTGATATCACGGCTCTGCCCGGTCCTCTACCGACGACAGACCCTGACCCCGACGTGCCCTACCGTGATGTGGACGTTACACCGGAGCTAAATGAGATAATGTGCGGTGAAGGAGGAGCTGCACTCACCGCTGAACACCATGGCCGCAGAGGCTCCCATCACGGCGAAGAAAGGCGAGTACTCGGGGCTCTCCTCGGAGGACATTCTCGCTCTCTTCTCGGGCCGATAAAGCTTCCAGGCAGCGGATTATCTTCGTCGGAGGTATTCCCCGTTTCCCACCGTCAGTCCCGGGCAGGCTAGATCACTGGGAGGGGGCGAAGACGACGTAGCTGCAGGGAGATCGCCGGGTTAGAGGAGGAAAATGGCGAAACGGAAAAAGTCAGATGATCATCCAACACGGACTGAACCACCGAGCGGGGCGCGGGGGTGCGGGACAAAAACGGGCTTTAAAACATTATCTGTAACATTCACCACACAGAAAAATATTTTATATCATTCAAAATATTTCCTTAAAAATATTCATATGGAAATTATGACACGTCAGTGTGAAATACTTTATTTTTTCATAAACGTGTGCAGTAGTATATTGAGAGTGTGCAGTGGTACGTTCTGCTGCAAGTGCTCTGACTGCAGCTGAACCGCCAGGGGGCGCTGCTCCCTGCTGTTTCTAAAAATGGCAGCCAAATAAGTAGACTAATTATTTGTTTTCTTTATGATTTAAATATAAAGCAGCTGCAAATATGTGAGGCAGTGTGGGCTTGGAAATGTGTTAAGTCCATAATTTAAATTATAGACATTTGGAGGTAAGATATAAGGCAAAACAATATTACTATTATCACAGTAAGTTTATGTGAATGTTAATTTTAGGAGTAGCCTGGACCCATGCTCAGAAAAATGTCATGTTATATATAATCATATCATATAAATATAATAAGAGCTGCTTACAACAATATGCTCACCGACCACAACGTAATCTACTTTTTACGTCTACAATGACGTTTATCATTCAACTTATTCAGTTTCATTTCTTATTTTTTAATGAATCAAACTATATTGATGCAAGTTTGCCAGAAAAAGAAATCCCAGACACCCAGTAATTGGTATACTTAGTTTTTGAGCATAAAAAAAATGCAAGAAAGGTCTCCCATACCGTCTAAATTGCACAAACATGCTGGCAGCATCTGAAAGTGTTGGTGAAACTGGTAAATATGGATACGACTTTTTTCAGAGTGTTTCCAACATATTTCAGCAATTTGTACAGTCAGTGCTCTGTCTATATGTCTTGTTTTGTTTTTTGTACTGTATTTATATTTGTTTTATTCATAGGGATGCACGATAGGGGATTTTTGCTGATATTTAAAACTTATTTAGGCTGATACTGATAAATAGAAATGACTGAAAGTAGTTCCTTTTAGATCACACACGTCATATGTAAAATGTAAAACACTGGTTATTTTACTTGCTGACAGAAAACCGGCCCTATTTTGAAGCTTATACTATCAATTTAAGATTAATATGAAAAGATATCCACAATCTTGGTGAAGGATAAAATATCTGCAGAAATGTCCATATCTACAGATGTTGATGTCATACCAGTAACATTGTGCATCCCTAGTTTTTAATGTTAGTTTTATTTATTTTACTTGATTTTATTCTATTGTATTTCTGGTTTGTAGTCACTGTGCAGCACTTTGGTAAACTTCATTGTTTTTTAATGTGTTGAATAAATAAAGTGGACTGGATTGTGATTAAGGGCTGAGCTCATGATGGATTCATGTTGGGTTTGGAATAAAAATAAATAAATACAACTTTAAAAATGAATATAAAACAAAATACAGTGTTTTGAAGTAATATTTGTCATGACTTGGCATTATACAAATCAAGATTGATTGACTGATAAATTATTGTCTTTTCAGGGGCTAAGATGAGATTTAAGGGCCCCTCAGGCCTCCTAAAAAGGCTGTGAAAGGTCTTTGGTGAAAGCTGAACAGCAGTTTGCCTTTTTTATTTCACTTTGAATCAAACAGCATGCAGATTAATTTAAACCAACATCACACTCCCTGCAGTAAACTGGAACAACCAGCTCATCTTAGACAGACAAACACACCCTGGATTATCTTTGTTAACTTATTATCTTTGTGACACTCAGAGAGTCGGCTCAGGTCAGCTCACCTGTGGCTTCACTTCATCATTTTATTATTTTATCTCTCTTCTCAGACTTTTATCTTTATCCCTCTGATGGCCTCAAAATCTTGATCATTTCTTTGCTTATGTTTTTTATACTGTCACCTTTATTTAAGATTTAGGATTTCTTTGTCATTCAAACTTTAAACCCACAGCAGAACAAAATTACACTGCACCTGCTCAAGACGCTGAGAACAGAATGAATAATATTTACATGATATGAAAAAGAAAAGTTTATGTATAGTGAGGAACTTTGAAATGTTTAAGTCACAGAATTGAGCTTTAGCACAGTACAGCAGTGCATAATTTACAGAACAGTGTAAATCATAATGGAGTGCAAACAGAAAACAAAGTCATTGCAGATGAAAATTAACTTTATGGTTTATTTAATCTGCTTATTAAGCACCCTTTCCTTTAATATTTATCTGTTCCTTCTGCCTCCTATTTCTTCATTGTTGTCTTTTGATCCCAAAGGATGAAAACACAACTATCGTTTTCTTGGACATTTTGCAATTTGTTGTTCAGACTGAGACGTAAAGAAAGCTTTTAGGTTCTCTGCTCCTTTTGCTTGGAGCGATCTTCAGACTGATTTTTAAAAAGCAAAGCTTAATCACCCTGGATGCTTTGGTATCTTTGCATTTCAAATCTGTGCTGCAGAAGTTTGTGTGTTTGCTGAAACTGTGTGTTGCTGTCATTCTTGATCAGGTCTGCCTTACAAATGAGTAGCTGATCTCAGTGGGACTAACCTGGATGAAAAAAGGTTAAAAAATTAAATAAAAGGGTTTTAGTCTCCTGCCCTTTTTATTCTTATTATTTTATAGTGTAATTATTTGTATTTATGACTCAATTTTGCTTTTTGTCTTTCTTTTTAGTACTTTAACCCACTTTAATTCTTGGTTTTTAAAAAATGTATTTCAACTTTAATTTTGACATTTAAGCTTTTTCCTCAGTTTGCATCATGACAAAGAATTCTTCCTCTTCTCACTTTTTCTCATGCCTGACTCTGAAACTCCTCTCAGTGCATCTTTAACACAAGCGCAGGACTTTTGTTTCTATCAATGGCCCCTATGAGCTCGAGGCCCCTATGAGCTTGACGCCCTGAGTAGAAGTTAACCCACCCGGTGTTCTCTACCCTCTCTCTCTCTTTCTGCAGCTCACGTCTTTCTCCTCCCAGCCTGTCCCAGAGTGAGACCTTCCTCCTGAAGTTCACTGAGTCACGAGAGCGCCCTCCCTCCGCAGACGTAGACTGAAGAGTTTTTGAGGCCTGAAATGTGAGCGCCGATCAGATCACACTTGAGGAAAGTCTGGCACACACATGACTGTCAGCAGCCTCCACACCGAAGTTCATGAGGGAAAAAGTTTGAGTTTGAGCTCAGAGCTCATTCATGTGACGCCTCCAAACTCTAATAACTCTGCTGGAGGAGGATCAACTAGGAAAAGGGTTTGATTTTTATTCTGTTAATTCTGTCTTTATTTACTCTGAAGGTGAGGTTTGGAAACAAGCCCACACTGAGTTTCTACTTCACCTGCACATGTTACTTAATCTTATTCACTGTTTTTTTACTGTTCTTTAAAATATGTGCAGATAAATAAAACTAAACTCACTCCAAGAGCAAACTTTTCTGATGAGGCTCCTCTGTCAGAGGAAAACACATCAAACTAAAACATGTCAAGATTTAGAGGAGGGGTCCCAAACTTTTCAGACTTGTTACACCACAAAAATAACAAAACGGGGACTGTAGACCCCATAATGTGCAGCTGTGAAGAGCAGCAGATCCTCCATCAACGATCATTTTAAGGATTTCTTTAACATAACTTATATTGCAGAGTAAAACTCACAGAAAGACAATGGTTTCTATGGAGAGGGAAATATTTTTCTTGTGCACTTTGAGAAATAAATGTCAAAATGTCAAGCTGGATTTCCAACTGCTTTCATTGCATCAGTTCGTCTCTCGGGGCAAACAGCCTCCTCTTGTGGCTGATTTCGTGACCTGCTGTGAGCGTCCTGCAGAACTTACACTCCCATGTATCTCAGAGCTTTGCAGACATGCTCTTATGACTTATTTTATAAATATAAAATAATCACATGTTCTATATTTTTGAATTGGATTCACTCATTCACAAGGATTTTTAAATAAAAATACTGGTATGCATCTTTGTATGGAGTAACATTACTTTAATATACAAGATGTGTTCAGAAAATCAGACTGAATTACTTAATATGATTTTTCCCCTATTTATTCCATTCAGATTTCTCAAAAGGTTAAATAACTTAATGTTTTCATTAATCAAAGTTTTTTCCACTTCATCTCCTTGTTGTATTTTCCTGTATGAAGTAGAATTTTGCCTTTGTTTGCATTAAAAAAAAAGGTTCCTTCACACTTCCTACAGTTAAATCCACACATTTTGAGACCCTCTGAGACCAAAAATGATTAAAAATAACTTTTAACTGTAGAGCAAACAGCAAATCAACACACGTGGTCTATCAAACTTTTTCCTGTCATAACAAACTGACATTTTATTTTCTTACGTTAAATTAAACTTTACAATATCACAAGACATGATGTTTTTATTCAATAGAGACGTTAAGGCTGAGCACCTGCACTGCTGGTTTGACTCCCCAGTCCATCAGGTACTCTCTATGCAGAGTTCATTCACTCTCCCTGTGCATGTGTGGGTTTCTTTCAGGTGCTTCTGTTTCCTCCCACAGACCAAAAACAAGCTTGTTAGCTTAACTGGTGGCCACAAACTGCCCTGAAGTGTGAGTGTGTGAATGATTGTTTCTATGTTGGCCCAGTGATTGGCTGGCCATCAGTCCCAGTGCCCGAATGCTCGGCTTGCTTTTCATGCTTTGTTTATATCCTTGTTATTTTTATCAGCTGTTTCTCTGTATATAAAGATCTAAAATCAAGAGGGATAAATGAAGATAAGAGGGTTACCTGCTCTCATTATTTAATCAAGCTTGAATATTCTCAGAAGCTGTTCTGTGTGATCATGTTCACTCCTTAAAGAAAGGCCGTCCTTTCAGAGAAAGATCCATAAAATAAAGTGAGTGAATAAAAGCTCAACTCTGCATGTTTTCAGACACACTGCATTTTAATGAAAGATTCGGTTAAAATAAAACACTTTAATGAAAGAAGCAGACATTAAAAATCACCATAAATATGCTACATAATCCTAATCACACTTTGCTCTAACACCATCGAGTAAATGTTTGTGTAAGGGCGGCTCAGTGTAAGGCTGTACACGACGAATACATGAAGGAAAAGATCTCATCAGCATTCAGTAAAGTGAAATAATCCCAGGATGTGCAGGAAAATCTAGTTGTGAACCGAAATATGAATCTACAAGCATCCGTCTGAAGATGTCTCATCACACGCTCACGCAAAATAAAACACCCACTCACACTTGACCTCTAGATTTTAGGATTCTTGCAGGAGACTTTAGCAGAATTTCTCACTAATTCAACATCTCGATTGCATTAGGCAAAAAAAGACAAACGTTTCTATTCTCGTATAAAAAAAACATGAAGTCACGGGTATAAAATAAGCCCCTTCCACAGAAAGAAGCGTCCCCAAACCTCTGAAGTCACTCCAGAAAGATCTACAGGTTTAACGGGCAAAAACACTTCACTCAGCTTTGGCTAGGGCCGGGCAACGTGTCCAGTTTGTAAAATAAACTGATCTACCTTAAATGAGGCGAAGACAATAATGTTTGTATTAATATAGTTTAATTTGTGTTAAAATATCATTGATTTCTCAGACTTATCAGGTTATTATCAGCCACGTGACAATCTCTTTGAAATGTTTAACCTAGAAGGGGAATCACAATCTTTTAATTTTATTCAAGGAGCATTTTATTAATAAAAAAAATCAAAGGATACAGGTGCCTCTTTGATACCACAGCAACTACGACAGCCCTTGACGTCCACTACTGAGTCCTGTTTTTGAGGGAGTTATCGAAAAATGCAGGCAAACTTCTGCTAATTGTTGAAATTGCAAATAAAAAGTTGACAAATTGTGAGAAACTGGCTGGTTATACTCAACTGAATCATCAAGAAATGCAGGAAAAAGTGGGAGAAACTGGCGAGGAGTGAGAGTTTTCTTTCTCACCAGTTCGACCTACTTTTTAGAATATTGTCAACGTATTTGTGCAATTTCGACAGCCTTCTCTCTGAGGTGGGATTTAAAAAGGTGAAAGGAGAGTCTACTTTTAGTTAGAGCTGCTTCAACCTCGCGCCAATCTCCAGCAGGTAGGGGTGTGCTCTGGCAAGTAGCTGCTGATATGATATGATATGCATTGTGATACTACAGGCAGACAAATATATTTTTCTGTTGAATGTTTTCTTTAAATAATTATCAGCATTAAGAACCCACAATACTGCAGCATAAAAGAAGTTCAGCTCCTTCTCAGCGTCATTCAGATACAACATTAACAAACAGAAATAAGAACAAGAAATGTAAATACTGAATGTCTGCTGCCAACTAGCTGCCAAAGGCTTCACCAACAAAACAAAACAAATGTCCCATCATTCAATAAAATATTGAATAATAAAATATCAATACAGTACTGTGCCGCAAACTACCACCATATGCTGGTGTATCTGTATTTTCTGACACCCCTAGTGCCGGGCAGATCAACCAAAACAGGAAAACAAGCACTCAGACTTCCTGTCTAACATCAAAATACAGCACTATGAGGAAATAATATCAAAGCAGACAGGAAGTATAACCTCTTGTTTTCATGCTTTTCATCCAAACATGGCTGTTACAGAGCTAACTTAAAATTCTCCTGTAAAGCTATAAGTCTTAGGGCTGCTCTCCTTATACTGATATTTTCACCGTAGTATTTAACAGGTGTTAAATACTTGATTCTGGTTACACTGACTGAGCCCTAACTGCCTGAGAGCGACAGCATGATGCTGCTCGACATGGACGAACTGTGAGGAAAAAGTGATTTTGACGAAGTGCTGACGGGATTTTCTTTGTTTCCTTTGACTTTTCTCCCTCAGCGGAGCTTCTTAGTCTGTTCAACACAGCGGAGATGGAGGAGTGTTCATCCCTTCAAGTGAGTGAAATGATTTACTTTCACTTTTATCACAGAAGAGGAGACTTTATTTGTCTCTGAGAGAGCAGAGTATTGATGAGGCTTTGAGTCGATTGCTGGTCAATCCAGAGCTCATAAAGTCAGTGTCTCAGTCAAAGCTCTTCCTGTTCTGTTTACAAGGAGAAGCAGAATTAAATATTTAACAGATGCCAGATGGACACTCGCGTTCAGTTAGGACACACAGGAATCTTTAAGTTTCTGCAATTTTGGATCATTAAAATAAAGATGATTCTATCATTTCAGAACATGTGGTAATAAAGATTGGAGATTAATAACTAAACATGAGTGCTGCCACTGTTTTAATGTTTTGATGATTAAAATTAAAAATTGCCCAGTAGTGGGAGTATTAGGCTTCTATTCTTGTTGCTGGGGTATCAAACAGATATGAAAATGATGATTTTTACCTCCAATAAAAATAATCTTTAGAAAAAATAAATATAAAAACCAAAAAACCATCAGTCTTTATACTTTTGGATCTCACCAATTGTTAAAATACTGGAGATTGTTCATTCAGAGGCACATGGTATTTATAACTTTATAGAATTTTGACAACATCAAAACAAAGAAAGTTGTCATTGTTTCTGTACAATCTAGACAATGTTAAGGAGCCTGTTTGCACTTTTTAATGATTAAAAACATACTTTACTATGTGCCAAATTCCTCTATTTTCATCACCCTGGAATCAAATATCGTTCAATACAGAACCAATCGTATTTCAGTTTATAATTCTTCTGTTCTGGCAACCTTTTGTTACTGCTTAAAGAAAAAGTGCATCAACATTCAGCTGAACGATATCAGGATCTGGTTTTTGGTCCGTATCGCCCCGCCCTAGCCCGGGCCGGATCAGTCTAAATGTGCACCTTCAGCTCAGGAGGAAAAACCCAAATATCTGCGTCCAATTCAAGGGTCAGATCGTTTGACTCACATTGGCCCCGCCCACGAAGAGCGAGGCTGTTTTGAGGCCTCTGAGAAGTTTTAAAGACTCAAACTTTAAAATCCAGCACACACTCACACACACACACTCGTATCTGTGCGACTACGACCCCCCCGAGCTCTCACACACACCCCCACACTCACTCAGTCCATGTCCCGGCACAGCACGGCGAGCACACGTGTTGTTGCGATCACTGGAAGAACATGAAGAACAGAAGATATAAGGCATCACATGCTATTCTTGGCAAAGCCGTACGAAGTGAAAGTGTGGCACAGCGATGGCTCTCAGGCGGGATGAGGAAGCTACACTGGAACCCTTAAAGACGACAAGCGGGATGCAACTTGTGAAAAAGTCATGGAGAAAAGACGCAGGCGTCCCCGCTCAGTCCCAGCCGTTGTCCTTTATCATGTGGGACAGCTCGATGATGTACTTCCCCTCCTTGTACTTCTGGCTCAGCTCGAAGGCTTGCTCCTGCAGACGACACAGAAACATGACCATGAGTGACATCACTACGCTTCAGCAGCTTAAGGATGCACGAGGCTGTTCAGAGCTTCTGCCTTCACTCTGTGACTCAGTCAGACGACTTATTCTTAATATCTGTCCCCACAGTTTGTCTTGATTTGGGTCAAAGAAGCTTCAGATCTGCTGAAGGAGACACTGGGTCTGAAGGAGCTGCTCTCTGTAAATCGTCTAAAAGGAAGAATAAAGACTTCAGAGGAAGATGCTTCAGGCTGCAGATGCTTTGACTTCCTGTTCTGGGACTCTGAGATGATTGCTTCATATGTGTTTATCTGTGTTTGTCACCTCTGCCAGTGTATGTTTGTTTGTTTAGCAAGATTACGCAAAAACTACTGGACAGATTTTGCAGAAATGTTCAGGAGATACTGTAATGACCAAACTTAGAAACGATTCAATTTTGGTGGTGATATGAACATTTGTCTGGATGTTAAAAAATCCCATAAGTTAACATTGGGCCGAGTTTTAAAAAATCATCACTGCCATTTTTTACAGATTCACTTCCAGTTTCACATGACAATATGGGGTCCATGTCTCTATCATCAAGGTAAATTTCACCTGGATCATCAGATTGACGTCACAAAAAACTTTATAATGAGAAATCCCATTGACGACATTCAATAATTCATTTAAAATCAAAATATTAAGTGATGTTCCCAAAGCTTGTTGTGTTCACACAGGATAACAACCTCCATGTATGTGCTGAGTTTGGTCTGGATCCTGGCTCTGTTCTGGATCTGGTGATCCAGAACAGTATCTTTTACAGGGGTTGTGGAAAAGCCACTGCTGAACTGAACTGTCTGGAGGAGGTCTGCGCTCTGAGAGCTTTCCAGTTTTATTTCTGCCTCTTGATTCTGCTGTGCATCTTTGCAAGAACACTCTTGTAAACGAGAGTCTTAATCTAAATGAGGGTTTCCTGGTTAAACAAGTTTTAAATAAATACATTTTAAAAAATGACAGTTTTCATAACATGAATTCAAAAATATCTAACCAACATTTAAGAACCAGATTTGGAGAACTTTTAATCTTTGGCCACATTTTCAGCAAAAAAACAAAACAAAAAAACAGAGAGAGGGGGAGTGTGAACTTTAAAAAATATTACATGATGTAGGATGCGAGCAGTGCACCAGAATTTGCATGAAAATTTTTACAAGCTAAAAATGCCTATATGATATATCATAGATATATTTTATGCTTCAACAAACTAGCAGCTGTAATTCAAGAGGAGAGAGCAGCCACACAGAAAAACTGAGAGGGCTTCAAACTACAAATGAAAAATGTTCTGGTTCGACATCTCATTAAGGAAGTGAAGTCAAAACCCTTCAGCTCCTGTTAAACAGTAACCCACATTCAGCGACACATTAATGAGTAAACACGGCACAGAAACAGAAACCAGGGCGAAAAATCCCCTGGATGTGACGCCTGCAGCAGAACACGTGTGGTCACTAACCTGCAGACCCACATCGGGGGCTGCGATGTTAATCTGCTGGTCGAGCATGAAATCTGTTAAGCATTTTATTCACGGGGGGCCGACTTACATATTTCCAGCCCAGTGTGGTGTGACAGTTTTCACAGTAGATGTCGGCAACGGCGTGAAGTCCCGTGAGCAGCAGCCGCTCCTCCGCCGGACCGCAGCCGATGTTCACCCTGAAAGGAAACGGAGAGTGTTTTCAACCAGAGGATCCTTTTTGAGACAGAGCCCGACTAAAGATGGACAACATGACACTAAAATGACACCTGGATATGTCTGTGCAGGGAATCCTCAATATTTATCTGATTTTTTATTTCAGTAAAGAAATGACAAACAAGCTTGTGACAATATTTCTGTCTGATCATTAAAATACAAACTCAGACTGAACTAAAATATGTCAGCAGCTACTTCAATGGTTGAAAATATGTCAGTGTATGAAAATGATTAATTAATTTACAAAGAAAAACTGCCGTAAAATCAAAGAAACAAACGTCATTTATCGCCAGAACTCCTCTGAATGAACAAAACGTTCCTGAAACAGTCGAGGGAATCATGACTTTCCAAGAATCCTCCAAGCAGCAGGAGGTTTACAGAGTACGGAGACGGTAATTAAGTCAGATTAAAGGACTTTTATGGCTCCTGATCACACAGGGCCCGTTTATTTCTGACCCACTAACCCAGTGGGAGCGAGACAAACGTGATCGCAGCCAGCTAACTTCAAGGTCCACTCTAAAGTAAATCAAATTATCTCCTCAATGTGTGCTTTGTGCAAACATGTCTCATACTGAGAATGAGCTTTCACGGAGAATCAGGCTTTATAAAGAAAAGACACCCTGAAGGAACAAAGATCCCTGATTCAATATTTTCATGTTGCTGAGAGACAAAAACAAAACCCTGAGGAGCCGCTGATCTAAAAACATCTGAGAAGAAAAAAAAAAAAACATCAGAAACTTTCTGGGATTTCTTTGTTGACACAAGGCTCACAGCCATCGCAGTCTGGGGTCGCGTCTACATGGAGGAAGACATTTATTAATGTTGATTTACAGAATTTTAAATCACTGAAAAAACATTTTGGAAAAGTTTCTGTGATTTAATATTCCAGTTTCAGGCATCTGAGTGATTTAAAATAGGTCCTTTTGTTCGTTTATTTTTCTCTGATTACTATTTGTGTATTATATTATTACTACTTCGTTTATTTTGTTTATGCGAGATTATTTTTATTATTGTTATCATTATTATTTGGAAATGGGTTAATGACTGACTACTTGTGTAAGGTGAAGGGGTGGGACTCGATACGTTTGGACTTCCTCTGACTCCTTTTGAACATACAAATGACAAATGTATTTTGCGTTTTGGCTGTTGTTGTTTTTATTTTGTTATATGTTTAATTATTTGTTCATGTTCAAAAGAAAAAAGAAAAAAGAAAGAAAGAAACATTTTGGAAAAGCCAGGGGAAGGTTTTCAGAAAGTCTGTTCAGGGTTTCCCCGTGTGGACCGGGCAAGCGGCATTTTGGGCCTGAAATGGCCCACCGTGCGTCGATTTCTCTGCAGTGTGACGTCACACTGTGACTGAGACGGGAGACAGGAGCACTGCCAGTCAGCGTCATCGCCAGATCATTTAAGTTAATATTTAATTGATGCAGTAGAAAAAGGAGCATCTGATACAGCAGGATAAACAAAGGTATCTGACGTTCATTTGCTGTTTAAGCCAAATAAAAATTCACTGAAAATTTCTTTATTGAAGAGTGCAAGTTTTACAACTGTTCGCTGTTTACATTTTGGTCGTCTTGACATCGTGAAATACAGAAATGATCCAACAGAGTGAAGGAGATAAGAAAGAAAAAAGATATCGGTACTCCCACTCCTCAATATTTTCCTTATTATATTTCCTCATCAACCCCTGTTTAGAAGGCATTACGGACAAATTAGGGAAAATGAAACAGCACAATGTCCTTCTTAAAGAACAAAACTGGTGAGTTTTGTTCAAATCCCTAGAAAGATCCGTATAGCTGTAAAAAACACCATTTTTGTAAAGATCTTGAAAGCATTTATTTCTTTTATTGTGCCATTGCCAATAAATGTCATCTGTATGTGATGGGGGGAATAAATGATTTTTAATAATGGGAGCTTTAGGAGAAGCTGATAGAAATTTAAAATGACATCTACACAGACACCAAATTCGAAGAGAAGATCTTACAACTAAATGTTTTACCCTTTTAATTATTTAGGATTATCACAGATTATCAGAATATTAACTTTAAAACAATTCCAATAATTCTAAATGAAGTCATATCAGTTATTGTCTCATGGGGACAAAATCGAAGTCTTTTGCATTTATTATTGTCTTAATTCTAGTTTTTAATTTTCAAAAGTTGTTAAATCCTAACACAGACCTGTAAATGCACAAATGTGTAGCAAACGTTTGGTGCTGAAATTTACCAACATATTAATTCAACTTTTGATGAACTGATGGTGCAATAGTGTCAATTTTAGCCACTATTTAACAGGAAAGCAGGGACTAAAATGTCAAAGCACACAGTATCAAAAGTACTGAAGATTCTGTCAATCTCAGTGCATGCCTAAAAATGAGATTGTTTATCTCTGTTATTTTATTGTTGTCAAGTCGACATGCATGTACAGAAGTATTAATAATAAAAATACTCACACAGAGTTAAAGAGATAGGCTCTGCCTTGGCTGCCCTGGAAGGACTGAAACACAAAGAGGGAAAAATTATATCAGAAAATAAAAACAGAAGGTCAAACATGACATTGTTATTATCATCATTTCCTTTCTTGGACATCTTGTCTCTAAAAATAATCTGTCTTCTGTAGATGTCCAGATTGTTCCAGGTTGGTCCGGTTTTTCTGGTTGGTCCACTTTCAAAACTATGCAGCAGCCACAAGGTTTTTCATTACCAACGATGTATGGCAGTGGGTGGGAGGTAATCTCACCTTGGAGATCAGATCGTCATGGTTGGCCAGGTGGGCGCGGCAGTGCACGCAGCTGTAACGGCGGTGGCAGGAGTCCAGGTAGGCCTGGAACGTCTTCGCTTTGGTCAGCTTCACCATGTCTGAGGACGAAGAGGAGGAGGAAGAACATGGTTGATGGCTAACAGAGGTGATCCAGATTGACAACAGCTCACTACTTTACGATATCACAAGTTTTGAAGCAACACACCGCTTTTTTAATGGAGGGTTAGTGTAAAAAAATACCAAAGCTTGATAAGAATCTATTTTGTTAGATAAGCATGCACAAAGGGAATGAGTGCTGAGCAACTTCAGTTTTTATTTCGGTCACTATTTCAGCTTCCACAATCATTAAACTAGACAAGAGAGATTAAATATCTGCTGTGTCACATGCTGTGCAGCTCTGTTATAACCACGGGTTCTGTCATGAGTGTTCATGGTGTTCAGTCCCTCTCATTAACTCTACCGCTCGTGCCACCAAAACAGCTCTCACTCTTCTTAAAGGGACAACCATTCTTAAATTTGCATTTAATAATGGCTCGCAAACAAACAGCTCATGCACAACTGCGAATCAGCTCTCATTGTTCACTTAAAAGAGCTGTTCAAAAGACTTGACTTGTTCGCGAACATCACATCACTCAGGAAAGCCACTGTGGAGGTAGGTCATACAAAACAAGTTTTCTGTTAGGAGTAGAAGAAGCTAATACGATGATAGCAGATAACGTAACATAACACGGTAAAAAGAGTCACAACAAGCACACAGGACCGTTTAGAGTTGCTGAAGAGTTTGTCTGATGACTGTAGGCAGAGGACGGCTAACACTACCCACTGACTTCCAGTGTTCGAGCTAGGCTAACTAGCAGTGAGCTAGCTTTGCCCGTCTCTTCCTTGTTACTGCACGTACAGTCAAAAGAATGGTGTCTATCTGTTTGTCATGGACTCGGGAGTGAGGCAAGACATAAAAAACAACAAATATATTGGCGTGTTCCTTTAAGTGAGGAGCAGAAGGAGCTAAAGCATGTACTTCAGTGATTTCTAAACAAAGAGAGCTGGTGTCTGACCCTTAACGATGCAGAAAAAGCCCTGCAGACCAGGTTGTGGCCATCGCAGGAATCACAGTGAATGATTTTGATCATTATAAATTCCAGCAAACATATCATACTGCACCAAAACCATCATATTTTAATTCTTTTCATGTGTTTTTGTCATATTGAAGTGCTATTTGTCAGTTTCCCTTTTGGTAAGTGTTTTTTTTTTCCATTAATTTCCAATCAGCTTAAAATGATTATTAAAAAAAACCCTCAATTATTAAACTGCATTGCATTACTTATTAATAGTGTATTTTTTATTTCCTGCGATGGAGCTCTTTTGGAGATTCAAGGTTTTGATGCATCAGTCATCACGAACTTTGCATTAATTAAAACTAACTGAGCTGAATGAGCATTCTTCATTTATCTCTCACTGAAAAATTATATTCTTTATTATCAGGATGTGGCCATTACGGTGATGCGGCAGGTAGTGAAGGTTGTTGGTTCAAAACCTGTGTTGGTCAGGGTCTTTGTGTGGAGGTTGCATGTTTTCCCTGTGCATGTGTGGGCACTCTGGCTTTCTCCCACAGACCAAAAATGTGCTTGTTAGTAAACTGGTTACTCCAAATTGCCCATAGTTGTGGGTTGAGTGTGTGTCTGTTCTCTATGTGGCCCTGTGATTGGCCAATGTCAGCTGGAATAGGCTCCAGGATCCCGCAACCCCGAAAGGGATAAGCGGAAGCTATCATTTATTATTATTATTATTATTTTTAATTATTACCCAATATATTATTTCTATAATGATATTTCATCATCATTATTGAGCAGCCTTAGAATTGAAACATAAGATGAGAGAAAAATCCTGAAAATTGTTTAGAAGCACAAATACTTAAAATTTCTCTTTTAGTTGTGATAGAATAGAAACAGGTTTTCATATCATTCTTTATTTAAATGATATAAATTCTGTTATTGTGATTGTTACACCAGAAATAGAGGTGCTAAGGCTGCTTTATTACAGTCAAAATCATTGTGTTTTCATTTTAAGGGATGCACGATATTGGATTTTTGCTGCTGACTGATATATCGACATTTCCAAATATTGTGTCCTCATTTTTCTGTAAAGAACATGTCTCTGTTGCACTTATCTGTTCCTCTCATTGTGATGATCTATTTGTGTTAGAAAATGATGCAAAATAAAGGAATCAATCTGATTTTATCATCAACTACACAAAATTGTTCTTAAGTGGAAATTGAGTATTGACGTGGAGAAGCACAGAGGAGCAGGAATGCATTTTGCTGATATTATGGCCAACACAAAGCCAATATAAATGCCATAAATATCAGCAGAAATTTCACATCTACTGAAATGATAATCAACTTTTTAAGCTGTCATTTTCTGCCACTGATAAAGTACTGATAAAACAATGCACCCATAACTTCTTACCATCATTGAGATTATGCCACAATAACTTTTTGACCTAACAACATATTTATCTGTGCATGAATGTTAAAAGATTAAATAAGGTCAGATTGTTAACAGTGTAAATTCCTTGGCCTTGTTCATAGTCTCACTTTACTTATTTTATTTATTTTCCTTTATATGAAAGTTGAAGTATTTATTTAAGATTCTGCATGCTGCAACCTGCTTTCTTATTTTACTTAATTTTTAGACTCTTATCTATTTTAATGTATTTTGATATTCCTACTGCTATACCCTGTATAAGAGCAACTGAAACAACAGAATTACCCCCTGGGCTTAATAAAGTATTTCTGATTCTGAGATTTTTTTTCTTTTTGCAGCTGTGTAGCAAATTCTGTCTCCCCTAAACCAAAGTGTTTTATAGGACTGGGATCATTTAATCTTTGATTTTTTTCACCAAACTGCCATTTTTTCATCACCTTCTTCGTCTCTCTGTTTAAAATAGCCACAGTAAATGCCTTGGCTCTCTCTGCTCCTCACTTAAATTTAGGAAAGAGCTATTCCAGTGTGGAGGAAACATTTTATCACAGTTTACAAAACCTATGAACAAAACTAGGAGGCCAGAATCATTAAAATAAACTTGATCTACTGCCCAGCACTACAGGATCTGACTCATTTAACTTAATGGTTTTACACATGAAGGATCTTCTGATATCAGTAAAGAAATTCAGGGCATCTGAGACAATCCTGTTTCAGATATCCAAAAGTCTGATAAGAGCGATACAACAGCTCAAATATTCAGCTGACCTAAATAAATGGGCTGATACTGGACCAACAGCTGACTGGATTGGTATTTATTTTGGCCTTCAGTGTAACAATCAAGCCAAGTTTAACAGACTTTTGGCTGGTCACCCACTCGAAACCCCAACGCTTACTTTGGAAATTAATATAAAACACATACAGTGGAAATGTTGGACTGAAACAAAGACATTATTCAGAGACATTTATACCAAGGAATTAAAGAAATAAGATCAAGTTGTTTATTTATTACAACTCCTCTGATGATACAATCTCAAGACTCATAAACCTGGGTAAAACAGTGCACAAAAACAAACACTTAATAGACATTTTGTTCAACTTTTGATTAATATTCTCTCTCATTTCCATTAATCCTACATTATCATCATTGTTTTTCTTCATATTATTTGTTTTTCTCTAACTGAGTTGATTGTTTTGCACCTAAACAAGTGGCCGAAGTTCTCATGTAAGCCTCCTTCTATAAACCCTGTTTCTTATTGTAGTGGCTCACAGTTTAATCTCTAAAACAATAGATTCTGTAACATTATGATAAACCAACACTGTTCAATGCTACTGAATGACCCTTTTATTGTTTCCCAGGCACAAACTGGCCTCTGCAATAGATTATAATAAATTGATCTCTATTGGAAAACACTGGAATTGCATTCCTGAGCTGATCACATGTCTCTGTATTGTTACTGTGCAGACTTAAACGGCCTTTTTGCAGCTTATTATAGTGAATTATTAAGCCTAATGGAGGCCGACAGTTCAGGGCTCAGCTCACCTGCAGCCGCTCACTTCCTCGTTTAGAGAAATCTGAACAAACAACCTTCGTTCACGTGCGGCAGAAGCGATAGAAAAACGTGTTCCCTTTGGAGAACTTTATGTAACTGCTCCCTCACAGTGAGCTTGTTAAAGTTGTTTAAACTGTAAACTCAAATTCTAGTAAAAATCAATCAGACTTTTACATGTTTGTACAGAACAGAGCAGATTCAGAAGTCCTAAGAACCAAATATTTAGAATATTGTGATTTTATTTGACAAATTATAAACAGACTCCGTCACACTTTCTAAATAGAGCAAAGCATGATGTTTTTCAGCTGCACTGTTAATTTATTTCTCTCCTGAACATTTGTCTTGTGAAACAGAGGCTTTGTTTTTGCAATTATCTGACATTACAAAATCAAAGTTTATGGTAACTGTAGCTGGTAAATTCTTGCATGCAGTTTACATGTATTTTTTTTTTTAATAATTTCTTTATTTTAGAAAGTTAATAACTCTTCCATCTGCAAGCCTCCCAAAGTAACATCTGATTTTAATTTAGTATAATTAATCAGTAATTAACCTTTTTCTGGACATGACAAGACAAGTGAAAATCATGAGCACCTTGTGTAAGATTATTATTATCTACAGAGTTTTATAAATTAAAGTAGCTCATGAGATCCAGCATAATGTCCAAATTGCCCATTTCACAGTGTTAGTGTTTACTGAGACACTGCCAGTGTTTCTGTGCAAGCCTACACAAGTTTGTCTGCATTAATGATGGGCTCATTCTTCCTCTCTACATCTGCCATAAAAAAGCATATAAAATACTACCTGCTTTTGAATTATACTAGAATGCACGATATTATTAATATTAGTATTGGTATCGGCTAATATTTACAGCCGATGTATCTGTAAAATACAAAAATGTTCCATATTGCTTCACCTAATCATCACTGCATGGGTACGTTTTAAAATCAAGAGTTTCACTTTTTCAGAGGTTAAATGTTGTTTTTCATGTTTTAAATCTGTTCCTCACACAAAAAGACTGCCACACTGAAAGAAACAAGTCAATTTTCGTAAAGTAAAGAGCTTGTGCTCTTGACAAAAAGTATTGGTATAAGCAATAATGAGCTCAGAAATATCTACATATTTTACATCAGCAAAAATATATAATAATAATAATAATATATTGTGCATCCCTCAGAAAAACTGCTCTTCCTTCATATTGAGTTGTTTCAACGCCATTAAAGTACCATTTGATTCTAATCATGTAAAATTAATCAGTATTAATGCTTTTTTCTGGACATACAAGACAAATGGAGATCATGTGCTACTTATGTTAGATTATTCAGATTATCTTTATAGTTTTATTGATAAAAGAAGCTCATGTGATCCTGCATAATGATAAACCTGCAATAGTGTTTACTGAGACACTGACACTGTTTCCGTGCAAGCCTGCACAAGTTTGCCTGCATTAATTGACGGGCTCATTCTTCCTCTCTACATCTGCCATATAAAAAAGCACACAAAAGGCTTTTTCTTTTAGAATGATACACGTTTTATTGCACGTCATGCACTTTAATTCGTGCTGTACCCATTAAAAGCAAGATAGCTACTTTTTAAATTCGCTGTTAAAATGTTCTTCAAAATCAATCAATCAAAACTTTATTTATAGAGCACTTTTCATACAATGACTGCAACTCAAAGTGCTTTACATAAAAAACAAATAAAAACATTACGTCAAACCCACCTACCGACCCCGACCCCCATATTACATGAGTGTTTACTCTCACATAAGCGTGCAACATTTACTCGTGCATGATAAAATGTTCTTGTGTCTTTATGTTTTGGTTCTCTTGATGTTTTGTGGAAACTACTTTTAACGCCATGATATAGACATGTAATGTTTACATAAGTCTGCTGTGCCATAAAAGTTCAAACATGAAAATTCCGAGCAGCACGTGAACTCAGCAGCCCTCGCTTAATCTGCTGCAGTAATTAAACCAAAATTCAACCTCCGCAGATTCTGCTGAGACATTTCTGCTCCATAAACCCCCGCTGATCAGGTGTTAGTCATTAAATAACCTCGATAAACTCCTAAATCATCCTCCAGCTTCAGCACCAATCGTTCTTCAGCTCTGACCTAGCTTGCGCGTTAGCTCGCGGGCTAGCTTCGCTGTCATAACAAATGTTAGCTGCTCAAACGGGCATTAGAGGATATTTAAAGGATATTAGCGTGTTAGTGTGGACTCACCTGACAACAAGGGGGTTGTTAAGAGTCTATAGAGCGGCCCAGAGAGGCTGACAGCGGGGAAACCTCCAAATGAAGCCCGTTTTTAGTCGACAATGCTCGGCTCAAACGGTCGGCCACGCGCTGGCGGCAGCTCGGACAACAAAGACTCAGCCTCCGGTTACCGTCGACTTTCCTTTAACGAATAAACCGATCTGATCTTCTCCAGCGGAAACACGGGCTGACACCGGGAGCTGAACCTCTCAGAGCTGCGGGCTGGCGGCAGGAGGACCGAGCGGCGGCACCGGCGGGACAAAAATGTGGTTTGTTTATGAAAACACGCAGAGGAGGAAGTCTGCGGAGTGCAAAACAAAGCGCGTCAGCCAATCAGAGGCCGCGGCTCACGCTGCGAATGTGGGTCAACCAATCAGAAGAGAGCTCACATGAGCCCGTGTGGTTATCAGTGATGCTGGTACAGTTTATTAATAAAGCTGTTAGTGGGTTATTATCACATCTGCAGCTGAACGAGGGTCTAATGTCCTTCAGACAAGCTTTAAACACCAACATTCAGAGATACGCATGTGCTTATGTTCCACATTCAGCAATATTTACAGTCTGAAGCAGGAAGTGCGGGAAAGGTGCTCCGCTTATTGTGGTTTCTGGGTTTGTTTGCTTTACTCTCATGCGGCTGGCTGCACTTTTCCTCTCCTCTCACTGAGTTTGTTTTGGCAGCAGATAAAACTTTACCCAACACAGCACCATGCATTTCACCTTTAAATCAAATGTGAAGATTTCTTTTATGCATAATATGAGACACAATGTGTACATAATTTTGATTCAATGTTTAAGTCAATGATTAACTCACACTTAACCTGCAATCTAAATAACAGGTGACCAAAGGGCCCCCTCCACCCACTCAGTGGCCTGAAAATCTGTTTTCAAATCCTGTCGAGAAGTGGTCAGAGAGCACAAACCTACACCAAGGTATTTCCCACAGTACACTTTACTTCACCCAAAGCTTGGGAAGACCTTTAATCACAGTCCTAGGACATGCAACCACCTCCAAAAAGAGCTGAAATTAGATTTATTGATCTCCCAGTGAAAATTTAAAATTTAAAATAATAAAGAATGTGGTGACAGAAAGATGTGGCTGTTTTTCTTGAAAGGTCACTGTACATTTGAAAAGCCTGTTTTAAAATGTGAGTTTTTGTGCCGTTCAACATTTTCTTAAAACACGTTTTTATTGAACTTTTTTTTTTCCCAAAGCATTAATAAAGTAAATCACATCATACAGACATAAAGAATTATCATTAGGTACCAGATCTCAGCTGCAGGATAGCAGCAGATGCAACAAAATTATGAATAAATGTGTCTTTAAAAATAAGTATATAAGTGAAAGAAATAGCTAAGCAAATAAATTGTACACAAATAATAAAACAAAAAGAATAAGGAAGAGGGGAGTTCTTGGACAACATGCCATGCATTAAGTGTTCAACATCTTTAAAGTGTTTTGGTACTTTTGTATTTGCTGTTACTTCGTCCAAATCTCTATTATAAAAGAGACTTTTAATCTCAATGGGACTTCCTGGTGTAATAAAAGTAAAGTAAAAAAAAAAGAAATGATTAAAATGTCCAATATTGTTGGGCGAGTTATTATCAGAAATGTGGAAAACTGCACTATCTCACACTGTAGACAATTCCTTAAACAATTCCTGGATCTGCATCTGGGTTTAGATCACTACCAAAATCTAATCACTTCCACCTTTTTCCAGGACAAAAACCCCCCAAACAAACAAAAACATGAACTTGTTTGTTGGAGTAAAAAGTCTCAAACATTTGGAAACTTGAAGAAACATGAACCCGAGCATCCACTTCAAATGCATCAGACTGAGGAGAAAACGTTGCCACAACACAAAAGGTGACCAAGAGGCTCCACGACCTTGACCTTTGACCTATGAATCTCAAAATTCTATCAGTTCATCCCTCTAATATGGTGGACGTGTGCCAAGTTGGAAGAAAATTCATCAAGACACTCTTGTGAGTTTGGGTTCACAAAATTGATTTAACAAGAAATGGAAACACTAGGCTTTGTGAACTTGACCTTTGGCCTCTGCCCTCCAAACTCTAATTACATAATCTTTGAATCATTACTGACATTTGTGCAAGTTTGATGGAAATCCTTGATATGTTTAAAGATGCTGTGATCTTAAGTGAAGGATGACCAGAAGACCTCATGACCTTAACCATCAACCAATGACCTCTAAAATCTAACCAGTTCATCCCTAAAATCTGAGTGGATTTACGGAACAACAGAGGACATGCCTGTGGCCGGACAGCACAGAGATGCAACAGACGAACAGCATTAAAAGGAAATAATTAAAATAATATTAATGTAATAAAGCATCAAATATGTAAATTATGATCCTAAAAATGTTTAACAGTTAGTTTTCTAAAAGCCTGATTTGTATTTGTGTCTATTTTTGTTGAGTAAAATCCAAAAGCTGACAGATGATTAACCTGTAACTTAAAGTTAAGACAAACATGATGTATTCAGAGTTTATGAGATTTAAAATGTGACGTTTCTCCGTCCAGAAGAATTTAAATCATTTCCTTCAGATTAGATTCTGTCATTTAACAACTGAAATTGGATTTATTTATTATTCTCCCCTCGCGTCAGATTATTGTTGCACATCTGTGTATTTTAATGTTTATTTGAGTCTAACTCCACTCCCTGACATTAATCCAGCTGTCTCCTGACCGATCATGCTCTCTGCGATCACAAGAACCTTATTTCTTTTATTCTGGGTCACTAATTCAAACCTTTGCTCTTTGCATCCACTGATCCACTTATGTTCCATTAATTCACTGTCACACGGCCGAGCGGGGCAGAAAAATACGGCCTTTGTTTCTCAAACAGAAAACAGAGAGGTCGATTATTATCACAGCGGTGAGGCCGGACTTTGGACGCAGCCTGGGAAAATAAGGAGGCAGGTGAGGATTAGAGAGCACATGTGAAAGTGCATTTATACCTACAGGAGGAAGAGAATATATTTATTTAATGTTTAACCAAGAGTTAAATACTTTATCTATAATAGTGTACATTTATTAATAATGAGGACGTAGGTGAGGATTAGAGAGCACATGTGAAAGTGCATTTATACCAACAGGAGGAGAAAAGGAGGTCATTTATCTAATGTTGAAATAAATCATTTATAATAGTGCACATATGAAAAAGAAAATTTAGATGCAGGAGGAGAAACGCAGGGAAATTAGGCTTAAATCCAGTATTTATTTAATATAATAATGCATATTAATGAAAAACAAGAAAGCAACATTTTCTTTCCTCTATTTTTATGTTGTTCTTGTTATCAACAAATAAGGTTATTATATTGCTTTCATTTTTTTTAGATAGGGCTTTTTTTAATGTTTGTCAGAAAAGATAGAACTCTGGCTTTTTTAAAATCTCAATTCCAACTTCAATCCTAAAATTCAGACTTTATTCTCATAATTCTGACTTAAATCCTTGAATTCTGTCTTTTTATTGATAATCCGACTTCAACTCTATTATTCTGACTTTTTTTCTCATAATTTAGACTTTTTTTTTTAACCTCATAATTCAGACTTTAATCCAAGAAGTTTGACTTTTTCTTCTTTATATTCCACAGTATATCTAATAATTCTGAATTTGCTCACAGAACTCTGCCCCTTTTCCTGATATTTTGACTTTATTCCCATTATTCTGACATTTTTACCCCAGAATTCCAACCTCAATCAAGAAATTCTGACTTTATTCTCATGATTCAAACTTTCAGCTCAGAATATCAACTTTAATCTCAGAATTCAGATTTTTATTTTAGATTAAGATTTTTCTGTTTATTCCGACTCTAACTTTTTTCACAGACTCGAAACATATTTAATCTCATAAGAAACTTTCCAGTTTCTTAATCCTAAAACTGTCACAGACTAAACATAGAAATAAAGACACATAATCATAAATCCATAATGATTATCCATAATTCTCCTCTTCCTGGTTGTGACCCTGGAGGTCAGCTGTGCTCATATTTCATGACTTTGGGAAACATTTCACCAGACGCCAAAAACACTTAACTGAAGGATAAAAAAAATAACTGAGCTTTTTTTTTTTTTTTAACTCTTTGCACAAACATCTATTCTGCAGACTATTTGACCTTTTGTTCTGTATTTTGTAGTGAGGATAATAAAATAAAAAATAAAAATAATAATTAAAAAATAATGATTCTGCAGTGGTTTTTCTTTGTTTCTTAGTTGAAGTATCTCTCAGTTGATTGAATGTTTTTGGCATCCGTGTTTTATTTTGGGACAGTAAAATATTAGAACAGACGACCTTCGGGGTCGCAGAGGAAATAAAGTCAGAAAACGACCGTCTCGGTCAAAACAGAGTCACGTTTACGCTCTTATCAGGACAGACGGGACGTCAGGCCGCTCCGCTCAGTCAGTTAAACTTTAACCTCGGATACAAACACGGGAGCGTTTCCTCAAACTGAGCCGAAAATAAAAAGTATTCTGTAAAAGAAGAAAACTGCACAGTAAACAAAGATGTGTCATCTCTCCTGGAAACACAGAGCCTCATTTTCACAAACAGCTTTGTTTTCCATTCAGACTCTTCATAGTTTTATTTGCAGTCAAACATATGATCTGATTTTAAAGAGTATTGACAGTAAAATGACTAAAATCAGGGCAGGTTAATACATTTTTACATAAGAAGTGAGTATAAATAAGTATAAAACACAGTCATTTATAAATGGAACAACAAAACTGTTTGTTAATGTTTGAGTGTAGTTTGATTTCATGAGGGGAGCCTTCACCAAAAGAGTTTAAATCTTCATTATTGTTCACTTAGACTGGGGCAGGAGTTGTGTTCTCATAATTAAAGATATTTTTGTGCTCGTCAGATCTGTGGACCAGTGGTCATGTCTGCAGGCTTAAATCAAACCCGTGGCTCCCTCTGAGGAGAAAGGATCTGATCAGGAGGATTTAAGTTTGACGACACCGGATCAGAGACTTTTTTCTCTTTGCCAGTAAATTCTGACCCTTTTCAGCCTCCGTACTCTGCACACACACACGTTTGACATTTCTGTGGTACGTCTGAGAGCAAAATTAAAAAAGAAACTTTACATGTGTAAATGATAATCTACTGTCTCAAATCCCTTTTTAACACATGCTGTGTCACATGAATGTTTTATCGTCCTTTTCTACTCAAAAACAATAAACTGACCGTTTGAGTCACTGACAGAGTGCAGAGTCCTGATTCCAGCCTCATTCATCAACACTGTAAGTAGATCAGAGCTGCACGGTGGATCAGCGGGTTATTAAGCACACTTCACAGTATGAAGGTTGCTGGTTTGAAACCCGAGACTCAAAGTTCTCATACTTGCTTCCCTTCACAGTGTCATGGAGCTGCCTCTATAGGGTTCGTTGTAGTTTCTTGTTGTGTGTATTTTTTAATCAGTCCTGGTTTTTGTTCCTGTCGAGGTAGTTTGACAGAAGAGTCGGATAATCAGTCATCACTCCCGTGGCTCCGACCTCAAACGCAGCCTTCATGTCCTCCTCTTCGTTACACACAAACAGATGAACCTGAAGGCAACACAGAGACACATGAAAAGCTCAAATACTAAAATAAATACAGTTTATCATCACATATCACAACAAATCTTTGACAGTGTCTGAAAATGATAAAATATCTGAAACCACTGAGGCAGAAAATTACATTTTGTCCTTTTGTTGGAGTTTGGCTCATTCAGAATGGATTCAATCCCAGAATATTTATGAAATGTGACTACATATAAAATCTATAGTTAACTAAAATTGAAGTCTGTAGATAATAAAACTCTTATTGCTGCTGGACCGTTTGAATAAAGCAACAGGTCCAGGAGATGACCGGAGGTGTTTTTTGTGGCTGTGAGATCTTTTATGAAAGATGAACATGTGGTTTAACACCAAGGCCTGTGCTGACAGAGCTGATGTTTTTGGTAATAACACCCATAATTATAATACTAATAATAATAGTCTATATTTATGTGGCCCTTTTTAACTTACAAAGTGATTTGCAAAAGGACAAATAAAAAACAAATCAGATTAAAATTTAAAGATGCATTGATGAAAATACAAAAACACTGACATTAAACATTATCAGAGCAATAAAAGAGTTTAATCTGGTTTAAAGAAACACTAGGACTTAAAAGAGGAGACGGAGCCTTCAAAACCGAATCTCATCATGTGAGTCAGTCCAGAGTCTTGGAGCACATAAAGAAAATGCTCAACAGCTGCTCGTCTGTGATCGGGCTCTGGGCACCCTGATCAGCTGATCTGAGGGGACGTCCTGGCTCATAGGGGGTCAGTGATGTGTCAGGGGCCTGGTCATGAAAAGTTTTATAATAATATCATTTTAAAATCAATGACATGGTGCAGCTCAGACGGTGGCAGTAGAGGCCAAACAACGTGACGCTGCTCACATTTAAATACTGACTTATAAAATCTGAAGACGTGAAATTCAAGTGTCTTCAGTCGTAGTTTAGGATCCTTTAAATCTTTTTTTTATTGTTTTTAGTTGTTGGTGCTTCTGTTAAAGGCAAAGTCAGTGTCAACAGTTTATGTGTAAAGTGATGTGCATGATGTGGCCGACAGCCGCTCAGTGCAGTTCAGTGAGAGGGAAACAGCTGCAAGAGCAGAAACAAACCAAAGGTCAGAACAAAACACAAACACAGAAACACGCTGCAAGAATAAAAACAGATGCATTAACAGCATACGAGCTGTGAGTGAAAACAAAGGCCAAAACAGTCAAACCCAGAAAACAGCTGCAAGAGCAGAAACGCAGCAGAAACAAGCACAGCAGACGAGCTGCAGGCCTGCAGTTTTGAGAAGCAGCGGATAAACAAGACTATTCATGACCTTTGACCCTTTTACCTGGATTCCTCGAGCTGCAAGGTGATCAAACAGACTCTTCCTCATTGTTACTCTGGAGGGAAAGTGGAATAAATTCATAATTAAAACCATATTTAAGCTTCAGCAGTGACATTCTTAACAAAAACATTGCTCCAAATGTTTTAATGCTACAAGAACTTAATCTTTTTCTTTAAGAGGGTGGCAGATCTAAGTTTTTAAGTCTTCACTCACTTTTCTAACAGACAGATGATCAGTTTGTTCCTCAGGAGGCCTTTCTGAGGGATGAACGTCCTGCAGGATCAGAGACAAACATGTGCGTCCTTTGTTTTGGTCACATTTATTCTCCTCTTTTGTGCACAGGCTAAGATTTTGAGTTAAATGTGTTTCTTGCACTTATTTTCCTGTTTCTTAGAATATGATTAAGAATAAAATAAGACCCACCTGTTGATGACTCTGGGCAGGTAAAACTGCAGTAAACTCTCCCCCAGAGGGACAAATGGCAGCAGGCCGCTGTAATAAAGCAGCAGAAGAAGAACGCCGCGGCTCACGGTGAAGCTGTACGGCATCAGACTGTTCTGTAAGACAGAAAATGATTTAATAACAGTTTATTTATTTTATTCTCTGCTGTTATTCTCAGTGTTGAGCCTTTGTCGCCCTCTGCTGGCTCACTTACAGTCCTGCGACATCTCTTCATGATCTCGGAGTTCATGGTGGCCCACACTGTGATTTCCTCTCTGTTGTAACATTTGACCAAATCAGAAATCTGCAGAAAACAAAGACAAAAAGTTCACATTTTAATATTTTAACTACAATCATATCAAGTACAAACTTTAAGCAGCTTCACCCCCTCTGAAAGGACATTTTTGGGTATTTAACTCATTTTATTTTTGGGCAGTTCTGTCCTTTTCTGTGATGGTATGTTTTATGTTTTGCCTTTTCTATTAAGACATTTTTGGATGAAATTATATTTCTATATTAGGACATATTCAGGTGTATTTTATCTTTTCTATAAAGGCATTTTTGGCGTATGCCAGCTTTTCTTTATGGTTTTCCATTTTTGTTTTCCCTTTTTTATGACAGTATATTTGGTGAATTTTACCTTCTATGTAAAGACCCTTTTGTTTGTGTATATAAGCTTTTCTTTGATTATTTTTTAGAGTATTTGGACTTTTATATATGGATGTTTTTGTTGTAGTTAACCTTTTCTATAAGAACATTTTTGGTTGAGTTTACTCTTTTTATGAGTAAATTTTTTTTTAGGTCTATTACCTTTACTACTATCATACTGTATTTTTGGATGTATTTTACCTTTTCTGTAAGTATATATTAGGGATATTTGATCTTTTTCGTGATGTTATTTTCAGTGTATTTTACCTTTATTATGATCATATTTTTGGATGTATTTGTCCTTTTCTAAAAGTATATTTTTGTGCTATTTTACCTTTATCATAATAATATTTTGGGGGGTATATGACCTTATAACGATCACATATTTCACCTTTTCTATCAGCTGACTGTTGTTCTCCTTGATCTCGATGCTGACCGGCATTTTTGGAAACTTCCTGAACAAATCCTCCAGCAGAGCGAATTTCCTGTCTTCTCCTCGGCTGAAACGACCTGCAGGTAGAAAGACAATAAGAGACGATAAACACTCACTGACCTACTTCTTCACGAAGTTTATTTTTGTTAATTATTAAATGTTCCAGGACATTAACAGAAACCCACCAGAATAAAACGTGACCTCCAGTTTGTCCTTGTACAGAGGAAGGTCCTGAAACATGAGACAGAGAGTCATAAAACTATTACAGCATTAATATGTTTTAAATATATATTTGGAAGTTAACAGGAAATTAATGGACAAGGCTTTTAAAATGTTCTTTGGCGTTTTGTTTGATACATTACTGTGTTCGGAAAGCAGTTTCTGTTTATCAGTTATTTAAAGTACAATACAAAGAGCCAATACTCTGCTTTTTTTGGTTTTGTATGTCCCTTAGTTTACGTAACATGTCTTTTTTATGGTAGAGCCCTTCTGTGAACAAGACAAGACCTGTTTACAGCAACAGTAGCTGCTGAAACTGCTCAGTACAGGCTTGTAGGTGATTTCAGCACAATTAAACCACGCTCATCGCTGCAGCCCGTTTCTCCTGAAAGGATGCTAAATGCTCTGGTCTTTTTCTGAGCAGGAACAAACATTTCAGCTTGATGGATCTGAATGGTGACAGGTATAGAATCTGGCAAATCAAGCTGCAATTTTCAAATGTTTGATATTTACCAATAAGAAAAACGCTTCTTAAAGAAAATAAAATAAATGAAATGATGATTCCCGGTTTGGACTAAACATTTAGGTAGATTTTGTGGTGACTAAGCATATCACTGTTAGTGGTTCTTATGTAAAAAGTCTTTTACTGAGCATTTGGTAAATTGCTTTTTCAAATAACAAACTTTACACTGACAGACATATTATTGTCTTGTCAAAAACCTTGTTTGAAGATTTACAGTTAGAGAGCCATTATTGGTGACGTGTAGGTTTTAAATTCTTTGTCCTGTACTGACTAACATGCATTCATTTCAAATGTACAAACTCAAATGTAAAAAGTCTCTCACCTGCAGGTTTAGTGAGGACATGGTGATGTTGTGTCCAGTCTGTCTCAGCAGATTCTCGTCATGTGACACCACCACGTGTCCATCACGTGTTAAGTGACAGTCGAGCTCCATCATCTGTGTGCCCTGCTCAGTGGCACTGCGGGCAGAGGAGGGACGAAACAGAGGATTTGAGGTTGAGTAGAGTAAAAAGTTAGGCTTATAAAAATATGTATTAAAAGTAATTTGAACTGCAGGTCCCATATGAAGACAGGGGAAGAAACAACGTGTTCAAATATAAATTGAGGTGAGCGAACGGTCATATCTTGCATGCTAAATTAAATATATATTTAAAAATCCATATTTTGTTCTGCTCTATGATTTATAATTTGCTTTATGCTCATTTTAAGATAACTGCTAAATTATCAGCTGCAAAAATGTAAGTCTGCATGTTTGTTTGTAGACACTCTTCATGTGTCTGACAGACAATTCTCTGTGGAGATTATTCTTCCTTCAGTGGTTTATAAAACTCTCAAAGTCATTTAATGCTTCGCTCATCATAAACGCTCAAGAATCAGAGCAGCTAGAGTTTTAGACTCACTGATTGAACGCCTCCATCGTGCTCTCTATCCTCTCTCCACATCCTGGAAACAGACAGAAGACTTCATTAACTCATTAAGCCGAGCAGGAATATCCTAATGAAACATTAGTGAAGAGCAGTTCAGCTGGTGTCCACTAGAGGCTGTCTCCAACGCTGAGTTCATCCTCATAAGGCCTCATGTTAAAAAAATCATCTTAAGAGCAGAAATGAAAATGTTTACAGCCCTCTGCAGGAACACTTTTTCCTCTTTTCTGTAGCTGATTTTAAAAGTACAGCAAAGCTATTACACTCTGAACTGTTCAAGTTTGGCCAATAATTTTTTTTTATGATTGTCAGTATTTTCTTTATAACTCTGTTCTACACAATAAAATCTCTGCCATCTTAATAATCAGTGTGTCCAAAAGAACAGATACTTGCTGGTCTTAATTCATATTTTTAATAAGAAAGTGTTGGAAACATTTGGAGGAGTGGGTGAAATTCCTGAGGTTTGTTTTGCAGTTTCACACATTTCCAAACCTCTTGTCCAAACATTATGAACTCACTTGTGCAATTTAGAAAGTGCTTTGATTAAAAATGTGAGATTTTGCATGTTAAAGAGCCCATATTCAGCTTTTTTAGGTTTTATCTGTCCTTTAGTAAATTTAACATCTCCTCCTCGTGATAGCACTTCTATGAACAAGACAGAAAGACTGCAGCATCAGGACTTCTCCCTCGCCCCATATTTATGGCACCAGCAGCTGATTGAAACAGCTTGTATCCTCGAATAGAGTGGGACAAGAATTAGTCCTAAAATGCAGAACAGAGGAGACACATCTCGTTCAGACGTTCCAAAATCTTTCGGATTGTATTATTGCTTTTTTTTCTTTTCATAAATACCTTAAATGAAGTCCATGGTGAACACATGCAGATGATAATCTGACATCTTATTTTGCATCATAAAATGAATCTGACATTGCATTATAAAACGTTTTTGTAGTTCTTTAGTAGATGCCTGCATAAAAACTGAAAACTGAAAACAAGGACTTCAGTAATTGAAAATGAATAACTGAACCAGGGGTTAATGCAAAATATGAACGCTTCAATTATTTCCGTTTCATTACTCTCTGGTGCCCCCAACAGGCCTCTGGGAGTAACAGCACTGTCATACAACAAAGTTTTACTCACAGCACCATCTTCTTAGCCTCAGTCAGTGTGGAATACAGAATATGGATCGTTAAACTACTTCTCCTTCTGGCTAATTTCCTTCTTGTGGCTGAGTGTGAACTTAAAGCAGTACACACTTGGAGGTTTGCTGCCAAACTTAATAGTGCGCAGAAAGCAAGAGTCCTCCTACTGTTATATTATACTGACTCTGATATTAAAAGGTGAAAAGTTACATTTTGCTGCTTTAAAACCCTCAAACTATTTACTTACATGAATAGATTGCTTTTAGCTGAATTGGGTGAGGGGCCTCATATCTGTCTTTGCCCTGGTGCCACATCTTGGTTAAGCACAGCCTGGTCTTACCTCCTCGGTGTGAGATGTGTGTGCTGGAGAAGGCAGAGCGTTTCCTCTTGTGCAGAACGAGCGGGTTCTTCAGAAGATACACCGAGGTCAGAGCGTATCCACCCAGAGCCGGGAGGACGAAGAAGAGGAAACTGCTCATCCTCAGACAGGACAACAACAAGAGGACAAACAGAAATCCCCAAACCAGACCCCTCAGAGATCAGACCGGACAGGCTGGAAGTCCTGCAGAAGTCCAGGTCCACAGGCTGAAGGTAAAGTCTGGAGAAACTTGACAGACAGGACAGACCAAAGAATATCCTTCTGCTTCACTTTGAGTCTCCTGAAACTCTCAGAGCTGTAAAATCTGTTAATGAAAAACGACGGCTCACCTGCAGCTCACCCCCCTCTCTCTCTCTCTCTCTCTGCCTCTCCCCTCCCTGTGGCAACAACACTCTCTCTCTCTCTTTACTCCACTGTGAACCTGGACATTCACGGCTTTATGTGCGTACCTGTCCGCTGCATTCAGCAGGATTCACCGTCTTCATTGTTTTCAAATCCAACCTCCTAAAATCAGGACACACTTAACAACACAATAAACAAAAACGGTCACCCCAACCCCAGCTGGTTTAACCAGGAACTTACTGTGTTTTGGTGTCTTGGAATGACAGGGTACACCATCATTTGCATCTTCACAGTCAAAAGTCTGGAAAGGCATCAAGATAACCGATCTGAACCGTACCACTTATGTGTCATGCTTAAGTTTGGGTATCCAGCTGTGGCTGTAAAAACACTTAGAAAGACAATATCCACTGTGACAAACTCTCCTGAACCAAACCAGACCGGCTGATAAAAACTCACCACAACCAACAGCAGGTTAACGGGAACAAACAAGTAACTACCTTTGAGACAGACATGACAGGAACGGATAACTATCAGCTGGTTACTGAGGTTATAGGTAGGGGTGCCGCCTATTACACTATTAAATGTTGCGTCCTGTTTGAGCCAATACAGGAGGTGATTTGTTCTGTATTGATGACCACTCTGACAAAATAAACTGCAAATAATCAGTCTGGCAGAAATATTCACATCTACAGTTTTCATTAATTAGTTTTAAGCTATTATCTGCCAACACTGATATAAGACTGAAGAGTGATTCAATGAAATTAATTCAGACACAATTTATGTTTGTATGACCTCTGCTGGTGGTGGTCGTGGCCTCGAGGATCTTGTGTGACCTTTATTTGTGTACAAGAAATGTGGTAACCCTAGTTATAGGGAACAAGTACGTAAGCAACCACTCAAAAACCATGGGCATTACAAAGTAAAAGATAACTCACCTGGAAAAAAACTATTAACTGCTAGTTTACTGGGAGGACAAGGGAATACATTCTAGTTTACCGTAACTTAACAAGCAAGTAACTAGGTTCTGTTTTTTTTCATGACTAATTAAATTCTCATCACCAGGGGAAAAATAAGGCTCGCGGCAGTGCTGAGCGAAGGAAAATGTGACGTGAGTCGGTTAATTCTAGATAAACTTTATTTTTCCAAAAAGTTAATGCACTCAAAAAAATTTCTAGGTAGCGTACTCTTAAACTGTGGTATTATTTTTCTGATGGAAGTTCTTGTAGGCGGAGAAAATACCCTTTGTATTTGGTACAATACTTCCCTGTTTGCGGCTGGTTCTGTGTCACAAACCTTTACAGACTGTGGCTTACTGAGGGAGAGGAGAGAACTTTCTACTGCATCTAATGTACTTAGTGGCCATATGGAGCTCATACAACCCCACTTTTAAAATACTGAACTATCCCTTTAAGTAACAAAGTGCAAGGATTGTAAGGCCAAGAATGGAAAAATAACTTATTGCTAGCTAACTAGCTGCTGGCTAACTAAGTTGTACCTCGTTGTAAAGGCGACTAATCAGACTTTCCAACGATATAAAATACAGAACCAAGCGGTATTATTAAAGGGGAGGAATGATCGACTGAAGTCATGTTTCCAAACTTTTCTGAGCATAGATAAAAAAGTAAATGCGGTTACAAACTTGTGAGTGAAGTGGGAAATGAGTCATGACAAAGGAGCCAAAGGCTGGATTTGAGGAGGTATGAATAAGTCCACCCTGTTGTGTGTGATGGCTCATTTCTCTCACTATACCAGGTCAGAGTGCAAAATATTATTAACTGACTTATGTTGCAAATAAAGTATATCTAAATCTTACGGAGGCAGACCTGTTGCCCTGATACTTGAGTTTTTAGATGCACAATAAAAAAGAGAAGCAGCAGTCCCACTCCAGGTGACGTATTGGTAAACCCTGCTGCAGGCTTCTTCTTAATAACCTGTGTTTGACAAAGGGGACGGGTTCCTTGGAGGAGGAATGTAAACTAAACTCTGACCCTGAAACATGAAAATAGCTTCATGGCTGCAGGCCTGTTTTTTAAACACGCAGCACAAAGTCAGCAGAGCGGAGCTGCATTGTTCAGCTTCTGAAACAGAGCAGGAATGTTTCAACAATGAAGCCACAAACTGAGCTTTAACACCACAGACAAAACAACTCAGTGAAGAGAAAATCCAGAGTTTTCTAATTTTTACTCCAAGAGACACAAAGTGAGCTCAAAGCCAGGCAGACTGATCAGGTTCAACATGCCCTTTTCCTCATTTGCATATCCTTTTTGAGCAGAAATGTCTTTGTTTAACTCTTTCTTGTCTAAAGTTTGTGGTATTAATGGAGGACAGAGGGGCATCTGTGCTCAAACATGTTTAGGGGCCAAGAACGCAGTAAGGCAGGACGAGCCAGTTCTGAGAGGAAACGTAGTCTGATTTACTCCCATGGCAGCAACGTTTTCAGGACAACTTTCACAACACCAACTACATGTCTTCTCATGAACTTGTCAGATCAAAGATAAATCAGACTGATAGGTTTGTGAGCTTCAGTCCTTTGAGACTTCCAAGAATCATCATTTTACTGCATCATGAGTTTAAGAAGAAATATTTTTGTCTTTTTTGGTGCTTTGGATTCATTTGCGTTTGTTTTAATTTACTTTCTGAATGCTCTACAGAACTTTTACATATTTCCTTTTTTAATCTTTATTGTGATTATTTTATGTGCATTTTTGCATTTGTGTTTGTTTCATTTATTTTATGTTCTGTTTACCTTTGCAACTAAAATTTCATCTTTTTCTCTTTCAATCTCCAACATGATTTTTTTGTCAAACTTGGCCCAAATGTCCTCTGGCCTGATGCTAAAATGATTAAATTTGGATGTATAAGGTCAGAGGCCAAGGTCACTGGGTCCCATGTTCAGTCTTTCCTTTAAGAGTTATATGATTCACTCAGTGGAAAAGAAAATCCTGACTTTTTCTTCTTGACCAACCACTGAACTTTCGCTTTTTGACAAGGTGTTCTCAGCTGAGACATAAAACTGCTATGTGGTTTTTCTGTGAATTACTTTTTTGTCACTCCTTTTTGAGGTTTTGGTTTCACTGGAGTGCTCCATGGTGAATTTGTGCTGATTTGTTCTCCTTCTCAGTCACTTAATCAACTATTTGACTAAATACAGACACTGCAAATCAATCTAATGATGCCAAACTCTCTGAATTCCTTTTCACTTTATCTTTAAGGCGGCCAAAAAAGAAAAAATGATGGACAAGCATCTGTAACAGTATCAGGAAATTTTATTTAATCATATGTATATAATTCAGCTTCTTTGTTAATCGTTTAAATTCATAATTCCCATAGAATATACAGACTATAACCCTCAATAACTCAGATCTCTTTGACGTTCTACATAAATCTTCTTTAAAATAATTCATTTTAATAACATCTTTGAGGGGAAACCAAAGACTTTAAACACAGCCATGAACAATCACGCCCAAAACAAAGAAAACAGTGATAAATAAACTAATAATTAAAAAAAATGATACAACTTTAGCTCCCTTTTTATGTAAAAAATAAAATTCAGCAACCCACTTTAATGATGACAGTAGCATTAATAAGAACAGCCATTTAAAAACAAACACCTAAAGAAACTTAACGACGGACTGGTCCAAAATAAACGAGCGTTGGTGGTGCATTCAAGTGCAGCGTTTCCCGCACAGACACACTCCAGTGTAACGAGAGGGAGTGTGGACACTTGGTCAGATGTTTAAATGTAAAAAAGCCAGCAGATTGATTCTCTGCTGCACAGAAGACCAAACTGAAAACCCATGTGTCTGTTTTTTTGTTGTTCAAACATAAAATTAAAGTCTGACGGATGCAAAAGCACAAAAACCTGCAGGGAGAGGGCGGCACAAACGCTCAAACACACAGACGTACAGGACAGAAAGAGCCTTGGCATCATGTTGCTGAGGAGCAGATTCACTTTCGCTTGTACGCAGACGATCCACGAGTATTCACGCACGAAAAAACGCACACGGCAGGCTGAACGAGGAGAAAGAAACGGAAAAATCAACGACTGCAGACGTGGCTTGGAGGACAAAGTGCAGGCGTGCTGATTGGTTATCAGATATTGTTACGAGCTTCCTGCTTTTATCAGCGACCGTGATCAATAAACGAAGGATTGATGGAGGCGAAAGAGGCAGAAAGAGGAGGAGAAGGAGGAGGCAGCCCTTTGAGTAAAGCGAGGAGGGGTCAGGAGGTCAAACGGAGAGAGAAGATGTCAGAACATGCAACAGAAAGCTTCACATCGATCAGAGAGCACACAGACAGACAGACAGCATCTGTTAGAGAACACATGTTGGTCCATTTTCAGGAGCGAGACAGAAGAGTCCTCACATGGTCCCCTCACATCAGATGGGACAGAGCTGGACCGTGGAGCAGGACATCGGACCCAGAACATAGACATAAAACAAGCAGAAGGAGCCCGGCAGATGGAGAGAAAATGATCATGCAGTGCTACTGGCTTCCAAATGTTTGACCTTTATTAACCTGTGTGGTAGTCGAAGAATAGTTTTTGACTTCTGTGAGCTGGAAAGTCAAATTCTAAATCATGTAAACCCGTCTTTGTTCACGCAGTATTAGGGAAATCCCCCAACTTTCAAGTTCGAAGGGGGCTTTTCTGTCTGTTTGAAACCGAGAGAACAAACAAGTACAGGCAGGTCATCACTAGTAAATGTAGCTTCTAACTCGTAAACTTTGACAGAAAACATCCTAAAGATGGACAGAAGCTACACTTTTGAGGCCTGAATTCAAGAGTTGACATTGAAGTGTTATTAAAGGACAGGCCTCACATGATGCAAACTGCTGACGGGTGTAAAAAGCAGATTTCAGGTGCTACAGGAACCTTTAATTAGTCCGCACCAAATGCTTCTCGAGTGCTTATCTCCATGACTGAGTTTATCTTAACTTGACCATCAGTTGGGCCCTGACTTTGCATAAACGTTTGGCTTCATACCATCTTTCTGGGTCACACAGGAGCAGGCGAAGAGCAGCATGATGGTACGCAGGCCAAACTTTCCACGACACTGTTTGCTTCTCTCGCACGAAACCCCAAATAAAGCCTGAAGATTTTTTTTACAGTGACCAGAGAAGCTGAATGTAACACGTGTGGAGGGACAGAGGGGTGTAATACTGATGCCAGATCAGCTTCTGTTAGTGTTACATTAAAAAAAAATCAATATTTACGGGCCAAATATGGCTGAAAAATACTTTTAAAGCACCACAAAAATGACAAAAAAATCAGTAAACTGTTAAAAATGTAACAAAAGTCTTCAACTTTTAGAGTTTAATGATTAAAAAACAGGAGATTTATACCTAACAAAGCAGCGGATGATAAACTGATTTATTTTTAGGTTTAAAATAATCTGCAAAAATAGAAATAAATCAGTTAAAATATAAAAAAATGAACTTAGATTCAAGCTTATTTAACAGGAATTTTTTTAATCTGCTTCTAAAATGATAAACTGGACAAGGACATCGTTGTTGGCTTTGGTAAACACTGATCAATATTTTGCTTGAATTTTGGTCATTTGAAGAACCAAAAAAGCTCCCATACTAATCTCTCAAGTGACAAACAGTAGGAATAATCTTAAGCTGCAGTCCTGCAGACATTTTCTGTGTGATATCGTGAATATATTTGAGCTTCCAGCGAAGGAAAATATCATGTAGTCTGCCCTTGGAACGATTTTTAGATTGACTTAAGTGTTTTAACTTCAATTCAAAATCACAAAAATACTCATAAATTGCTCCTCAGCTGCTTTGGTTCATATTTCAGGAGTGCATGCATCCATACGATCGACGATCACAGACAGACTCATTTTTAGGATAAATAAAGCGACAACAGAGAAGTCCCTAAACCTGCCAACATGCCGTAAACACATCGAATGTTCGCCTCAGAAAAAAGATAAAACCTTTAACATACAGATACGACTCCAAACGGATCCAAAAACACGTGAACGAAAAACAAAAACTGCAACAATCACCCTAAAAAAACCAAAAAAATTAAGAAAAAATGCCTCTACGTCTCCGTATATACATCCACACACCGTCAACGTCCTGTTCGTCAGCCCTCTCTCCCCCCTTTGTTATTTACACCTAGAGCCTCGTGGTGTTGGTTAATACAGTAGTTTGTGTTTAACATGAGAAAAGAGAGAGGAGAGCTTCCACTGATCAGCAGGAGGAGAAAGAAAGACGAGGAGGGGTTACAGCAGACGGGAAAAGACGGGAGAGACCGTAGGATGGGGACGAACGTGAGGTGAGAAGACGGAGTAAGACGGGGACAGAAGAGAGACGACCTTCAGACCTGTCCCATCAGAGAGTTACAGTGAAACTTAGCTCGCTCTCGCAGTAGAAATGAAATAAAAGCAGTTAAATGTTCATAGTTCTCTTTTTGTTGCTTTCTTGAAGATGCATTTTCTTTTGTTTTAGCGCGACGTTTGGGGTCTTCTTTTTCTGAGCTTCTGCGTGGCTTTGACAACCTCGACGGCTGAAACAGAAGAAAGAAGAAGAGAGAAATAAAATAATAATTAAGATGATAATCAGTGACTGTTCAGTGACTGCAACCTCTCCATCACTGAGGATGTTGGACTCATTACGTCATGTTTCCTGGAGATTTTCTCTTTAGTACACACTACAAGACAACCGGAAAGACTTTCGGCTCTGATCCCTCCTCCTAACCAAAGTCAGCAAAGGCCCGTTTATGTGGCGGTCCTAGAAAAGACCTTACCTGGTGTAATTATAAATATTTAATGTGCTGAATATTTCCAATCAGAAATCTTTAAGTGTGTGGAGAGCTGGGTGATCGTTCAGTCTTGACAGGACAGGATAAACAAATCAAAAGGTTTGTCCAAACTAATGCTGTGATTGGCTGACAAATACTAATCAGAGGGTGGAAGACGGAGGGGTAACCTCTTTTCAAGAGTGGGCGCTGAAGATGCACGAATGTCAGCATTCGAAAAACTGTCATATAAACAGCTGGGTAGACTGGATCTATAAGAAGTACAGTGGGGCAAATACTTATAGTTCTTAAAGGGGTCCTGAAGAGGGTCATATAGTGGAGAGATAGGTGGGTTGCCATAAAAAATACATGCATTTACAGAAACAAAAAGAAAAACTGTTGACAATATCTTGCTTGTACAGCAGGTTTACATGCAGAGTAGGAAGAAGTATAAACTTATTCGATCCTACCACTTTTATTATTATAAATCATATTATTTATTATTAATTATTTTTTTATTTATGCTGAATTTACTAATTAATATGACAGACTGGTACAGCAGTAGTATTTAGAAAAATAAACATTTAGTTTTCATTCTACCAACATGATCCACGTGCAGGTTGTTTATGTCTTCACTGATATTAAAGGCGTTCAGAGTTTGTTTGGTGTTGAGGTTTAAGTTTCTTAAAATCATTTGCTTCACTGACATCTTGTGGTCTTAAGATAAAACTAAGTTTGGAGCAGCTGAAGACATTTTTTGACAGAAAGAAAACAGATATTTTAAACAAATGTGCTCAAAAATAGTTGATTTTTGCTGTTTTTTTCTTTCTAAAATTTCACTCTGTTTTGTGTAGTTCTTTAACTACTTTTACACACCTGTAACCAACTTCAAATAGCTGAAAAATTAACCACAAAATCAGCAAAACCAAAAAAAAACCCCAATCTGAGCTCTAAATCATTCATTTATCTTAAAGGTTTTGAACTCTGGATCTGTAGTTTTTTTTGTTTTGTTTTTAGACCTGTTGGGCAAACTCTGATCCGTTCTTCATGGTCAAACATGAGAGGAAATATTGGCATTAAAAGAAAAAACAAAACACCAAAATAAGGTCAAACACTGATACTGGATGAATCGCTGTTTTAGACTTTGACACAGGAATCAGTTCACTATCAGGGCAGCCTGGCAGTATCGACTAATGCTACGGCCGGCGTGGTCTCCACAAAATCGGGAAAAAAATTCACCTTCAATATTTTTACAATGAAACTAGTTATCAAAATTAACTCCTAAAATGGAAAAGCTCAAATGTAAATTAATTCAAATGTAAAGCCATGCCCAGTTAATATTACTACAAATGATAATACCAAGTAAGTTAGTATTATTTATTCAGCTATTTACAGGAATTTTCAGATTTTTTTGTATTTACTTGTAGTTTGTTAAGCATGTTAATTGGGTTACAAGTTAGTTGATGAATTAAATACAGTGGTAAAATCAATGCTAATCTATTTCTTTTGTAGGTGTCTGTAAATCCCTGATGGAGGGGGGCGCCACATTGGGTAGGGCTGGCTCTGCTCACAGCTGATGCATGGACAGTGATTTCATTTTTTCGTGTTGGCAGGTACCCGCCTTTCTCTTTACCTGTGAGTCTCAGGAGCCCTGGTAGTTTTCCTGGAAACGAGCCGTTTCCTCAAAGATCAGCTCCTTCAGCTTCTCTTTGGGCAGATCGTCCAGCTCCATGGAGAAGGTGAACGGCTCCTCTGCTACCGGCTACAAAACCAGAGCACAAAGACCAGCGTTTATTAAATCAAGACTGTTTCATAAAGACAGACTGTCAGGAGTTTTGTGGGACAGTGATGATTGTTTCAGGTGTGAGTCGAACCCTGGGCTGTAACCAGGTAAATAAAGATGGCCACAGTTTCAGGTTTGACTTTAAAGTTCCTTTAGTGAGCCATAATATTAAAAGACTTTGATAAGGAGCGTCCTCCGCCTTCAGACACCTTCTCCAACATCATCCCTGCTTTAAACCACGTCTCTTCTGCTTCTGTACCTCGTCTGTGGGGTCGTAGTACTGCTCCAGGTACGGGTGAGCCAGAGCCTCCTCCACGCTGATACGTTTGATGGGGTTAAAGGTCAACATGCGGCCCAGCAGGTCCAGGACTGTAAAAGGATTTATGAGGAGCTGCAGTTAAAGCACACTGAAGGTAAAAACTTAGACTAAAAAACATAGAAAATGACAAAAACAACATTTCAACACTTAATCACAAGCATTTACAGTCCTTAATTCATGGTTTACACTGATAACTAAAAATTAAATATCGAACATTAAAAATAACCAGAGTCAGATAAAGTATGATTTTACTGTCCCATCAAGTCTCATGAAATATCAAAACTAAAATATTTTCATGATAAAACAACCTTTCAGCAGTTTTATATAGGTGTTTAGAAATAAAGTCCATGCAGCATTGGAGAAGAGGATCATAATTCTACTTGTTAGAATATTTATTTTTCCTGATCCCTGGTGACTGTACAAAAGAGATTTCAGTTACGGGAATTTTGAGACTTGGTGTGTCAATCATTATCTGGTAATACTGTACAGACAATACAAACCTGCGCATCGGTTTATCTTTATTATTTTATCACAACCATTATTATTTTCCCCTCTTTTAATTTGTTCTCTGATTTGTTTGTATTTCTTTTGTTTTTCTTCTTCTTTTTGTTTGACTACTTAATCTTTGATTTTCAATTGAAATTCTCATCTATTCGTTCATTGTATATATCTATTTAATCTGATGGACTATAGTTTACTATAGTTCTGAATGTATACCCTGTTATTTGCTTCCTGAAGGGTGGGGTGGGTGGTGGAAAACATATATGTCATGACGTTTAGTTTATCAACACGTTTTGTCAATTTTACAACAACAATAAATAAAGTAAAAAAAAAAGAATATTTATTTTTCAAGCCTATGGGGGCAGGTTTTCATGTCTTTCTGATCTTTTTTTAGTTGCTCACAGAAAAAACTTTTATAATTTATTAATTGATGTACGTATACCCTGATCTTTGGGCATCTAAGAGACTTTCTCCATGACTGTCAGGCAGTTTTAACTGCCTTTAATCCTCTGTTTCAGTTTTTAGAGCATTTTGGATGTCAGTGATGTTTTGTGTGGATTGTGTTTTAATGTGTGGACCCCAGGAAGAGTAGCTGCTGCTTTGTTAGTAGCTAATGGGGATCCAAATAAATAAAAGAAAGTATTATTATACAGTCTGTGTAGATTCTCATTCATCCAGGTCATGGTCATTCTGAAGATTCAAAAGCAAGGCAACTGGACTGTGTAGAGTTTGTTGGGAAGACGTTTCACTTCTCATCCAAGAAGCTTCTTCAGTTTGAACTGAAGAAGCTTCTTGGATGAGAAGTGAAACGTCTTCCCAACAAACTCTACACAGTCCAGTTGCCTTGCTTTTGAATCTTCAGAAGGATTATTATACAGTCTGTAAGTTTATCTTTGGTATCCTTGTCTAATTTCCCTGATTCATAAACCATAAACATGCACGAACCCTTCGAGTCAGCCTGGAAGATCTTCTCCCAGGGGACCTTGTCTTTGGGCGGCAGAGCCTGCAGGTAATTCCTCGCCTTCATGTTGATGATGCAGTTCAGATCTTCTTGAGATGGAGAGCCGAGGACGCCTGGACACAGAGACAGAAAGACGGACTTGTTGGAAAATCTGCATCAGCCAACTTTAGCTCAATCACATCTAATTCTGTAAAAATCTGTTTTTTTCTCGGTATAATCTGATCTTTGAATATTTCTGCTGACATAAACTCAGTTCACTCTGACTGAAGGATATCTGTGAAAACAAAGATGGAGAAAGAACTCCAGACAGATTCCTCTTGTAAACATTAAAATAATCAACAGGAAAAAGCCTGTGAAGAAGTTCAAACTAAATCAATTATTTCACATCTTAAATTAACACACTATAAGTGGTTAATGTGGATGTATCTTACACCAGTGGAACCAAACAGATATAATAGAAACATACCAGAAACATGCACAACTGTACGGAAAGCAAAGGAACTCTGTTTCATTGTTTATGACAATGCAGGGAAATTAATGGGAAGAGGTGAGAACAACAATTATATAAATAATAATTTCAAAACAAAGTGCATTGAATCCAAATTTATTTCTGTTTGGTCGATATCCAGAAAAACAACTTCAGAGAAAGTCAAAGAATTTTCATTGACCTCGGGTTGATTAATGCTAAAAAAAAATGTATTGCACTACTGTGGAAAAAGACGTAAAGACCAGATGTGACTCGAAAGAATAACATGTACACTTAAAACAAAAAAACACAAGTTTGAAAAGATATGGAAACCTTTCAATGATTATGTCCAAAACTTCAACGTAATGCTAGAAGAAGACGAAGGATGGTCGCCGACCATGTAGTTAGCATGTCTCTGTAAAATGTAATGTTTTATTGCAATATGCTCAATGTACCAGAGGTAAACTGCCTAATGTTTGTTTTTTATGTAACATAAAAAAGAAGCTTTGTTTTTGTTAGATTAGACAGAACTTTACTAATCGCTTTGGAAGACTCCCTCAGGGAAATTAAGATTTCAGCAGCAGCATTATATAGGAGATAAAAATATATATAACTAAGATAGATATAAATAAAAATAAGGCTACAGGCTGGCTACTTCTCCTTCCTGTTACTCTTCCTCCCCCCAGTGAGGAGCTGTACAGTCTGATGGCCTGAGGGACAAAAGAGTGTCTCAGTCAGTTTGTCCTGCATCTGTGAAGGAGCTGTTGATGTTGTTTCTGTACCTCGTCCATAAAACTTCAATAAAAATATTATATTGTGGGAGAAATGGTCGACACTTCAAGCATGAAATAAATTCATTTTTCAACATTTTGTGTTGATAAAAACTGCATTCCCTCACCCAGGATCTGGTTTAGCTGGTCCAAATAGTGTTTCCCGGGAAAGAGCGGCAGGTTGGACAACATCTCAGCCAGGATGCAGCCCACAGACCAGATGTCGATGGACTTGGAGTAGCCCTGAGGTGTGAGAGCGAGCAGAAAGAAGAGCTGTCATGTTCTCCGTCTTCATGTTCGGTCTGAGATCGCAGCACAGAGTCAAAGACCTCCCTCACCTTTGAGTTGAGCATGATTTCTGGAGCTCTGTACCAGCGCGTGGCCACGTACTCGGTCAGGAAACCTGTGTGGTCGTGCTCGGGGTCGGCTATCCGCGCCAGGCCAAAGTCACAGATCTGAGGAGGGGCAGGGTCAGGGGTCAGACACAAACACTTCCTCACATTAAGGCCTCACTTCGGCTCGTACCCTCAATTCAGGATCAGAACAAACAGATTTAATCACTGCACTCTTGCTTCCTGACGTGATATTAGTTTTGTTTATTTATCATATCGAAACATTGTTTAGGCACATTTCCCACATATCTCTACAAAAATACTAAAGCTACAGAAACAATTTGTCAGATCAGCCACTTCCTCCAAACCTTTAGCACCAAGTGCACCTCTTTTCCTAAAACTCCAGCTTTAAACCATTTTAACATTAACACTTTCCAAAAATGCATTTTTGTCTTTAAAGTCTTAAATCAAAACTCAGATTTACCAGTTTGTTTATAAAATTACTTTGTCAGTAACTCAAAATTTCATAATTATTCAATTAGTCAAGCCAACAACCTTAATGTCCCCTTATGTAAAACAATTAGAATATCAGAGAGCTGTCTTGTGGAACAAATACCATCATTTTAATGCTTCCTCTGTGTCGTTGCCCGTACACAAAAATAGACTAAGGACTTTTTTAATGACCTTAACATGAACAGGAGCAGCAACCACGTCCCCATAAAAATGTCATTTATTTATCGTTCCTTAGCTCCTTACTTGTTCTATTCTGTTACTTTTTTTTCCTGATTCTTTGTATGAAATGGTTGTCCTTTATATCTGAAGTTTGATTTTAATTTTTGGTGGTTCAGTACTCACCTTCCATCGTCTCTTGGTTTATATTAGCCATTTGCAGGCTTCCATCACTCCACACACATGCTTTTTAAAGATGTTTTAATGTGCACTGTGTTTATTAACAGTGTAAAATAAATTAAAAATAAATAAATAAAACTGAGATGACTTGTTTTGTGCTTCTGTTGAGCTTTCTTTAGTCGGCATCTCCCCCTTTTTAGTCCCACACACGAGTGTCGTGTGTTTGACATCGTTGCCTTTGAAAAACTCTGCAGACCGACTTAAATCCTCAGGACCGAATAAATTATTGTTGAAGAATTGGATCGATAAGGAGAATCATTAACAGCACTTGAGTCAATAAAACCTTGTTAGTTCCCGACCCTCGAGGCCAGTGAGTGAAAATGTGTTTTCGACACGTCACGTAGATATGAATAAATTAAACATCCGGTTTATAGATGTGAGTGTGGAGACAGAGAAGCAGCTGACAGTAATAAACTCCTCTGTGGACCATCTGTCCAATAATCAATCAATAAATCTTATTTGTTTAGCACCAGCTCTTAACAGCCATTATCTCATAAAAGACTTTCTCTTTTAGACCATACACTTCACTTATTAATTTTATAATGTTTCATCATTATTTCATTAATCCAGAAACAACATGAATTAGCTGTAAGTACAGCACTTTGGGACATTTAGCTGGAGCTACTGAAGTAATAAAACCCTTCTGTCAGGTTAGCATTAATGTAAGAGAGAATTAAATCTAATAAATGAGACCACTGCAGTCACAACGATTTTTATGAGCTGAGCAAACAAACATTTAGAGAGAAACAGATCTTTAGGCTGCTGGTCAATCCCTCAGAGACATTCCTGACATTTTTTTAGTCTCACTGTGACCCAGAAAACTTTCAATATTCAAATAAACAAAACGGTTCCCAGTAAACTGGAAATGAAGCATTTTCATGACTTTATAAAGTATTCTTTTGTATCCCAGAATTTGTATAAGGACTTAATGTTAACTTAGTGACCTTCTAATCAATCAATTAATCAGTCTTTATTTATATAGCACAATATTTGTCAAATATAAATGTATTAAAGGTAAGCCCCTTGAGATGTGGCATCTCATTTTCAAGAGAGTCCTCATGTCTGCATGGTTGCAAAGATAGTTACTATGGATGAATAATCAATACAACCATGGACAGAGAGATCAATCTGATATTTACATTAACATCTATAATGAATAGAATCTAGAAAGGACCGATACTGATTATAAATATATGCTGATAAATATGCATATAAATAAAAGAAGTAAATCTTCATTAAAAGAGGTCTTCCTGAATATAAAATAACTTGGGGAAAAATTATGTTAAATACTTCAAATATGTTGAACCATACACAGAAGACTTTAACCTCTTTCCATCATTTATATTTATTAATTTGACTATCATAATCCAACATATTTCCACGTCCGCAACTTTACAACTGCAAACAAACCTTTATGGACATTTTTTTCTTCATTTCAGTTCAGATTTATCGTTTGGAATTTTATTCTCTGTTAATTGATTATCTTTTTATTATCCTACTTTAGCAGATTTTATTACACAGTTGGTGTTTGGCGATCTCATTTTAGCATATTATTATTATACATGTTATTTTATATATTTATTTTTCTCTATAGTATTTGATCTAAATGCTTATCATGATTGTTAAGAATTTGGATAAATGAAGTTTGATTCTTCAGTAAGCGAGTGAGACCCCACCTTGAGGTCGCAGGTGGTGTTGATGAGCAGGTTGGAGGGCTTGAGGTCGCGGTGCAGCACGTTGGCAGAGTGGATGTACTTCAGGCCTCTCAGGATCTGGTAGAGGAAGTAGCAGATGTGGTCGTTGCTCAGCCGCTGGCTCTTCAGCAGTTTGTACAGGTCGGTCTCCATCAGGGTCTGGACGATGTAGCTGCAGGGACGAGCCGTCAAAGAAGACAAAGACTGAGCTGAGACCGCGTGGTTACACCAGGACGGACTGACGGACTGACAGACCTCTGCGAGGCTTTTAAATGTTTTAAATTATTCAACAGCAGAAGTCAATAAAGACGATCAAACCAAGAACCACGAGACGGTTTAACATCATGTTCAGGTCCAGTCAGTAAAATCATCAGTTTAGGAGGCTGTAAAAGATTAAAGTGACGGACACCAGATTGATTTTCATTTGTGCTGTCGATCAATTAAAAACATTACTCCAATTTATACCAGACTTTGTGATGGATTAAACAAATCACGTATACTGTGTGTATATGTGTGTATCCTCACATGTCTTATTTTGAGATGGCCTTTATTCATTTTAATGTCTAATCTGATATTTAGGTCATTTAATTTAGCTGAAAAAGCCGTAACATTTTCTTTTTATTAGTTTTTTTTCCACAGAGCCAAACGGCTCCTGAAGTCCTTCAGAAACACTTCAATGAGGAGAGCTGGATTATTAACAGCTTGCTTATTTGTTTGGTTTGATTTCACGGCTTCGACTCGATCGCTGAAATAATCCTGGAGTCGGTGTATCCACAGCAGGTTTCTCTCAGCCGAACAGAAAAATGAAAAACAAGCTTCAAACCAGAGTGGAGCTCATATGACGGGGATTGTTTTGTGTTTTTTGTTGATTCACAGCTGCTGTCTGTCATTTTCTTTAGCTCTCCTCCTTTTCAGATAAACAGGAGTACATTCTGTGGCTCCCTCTGCTCTTCACTTAAATTAAGATGAGAGCTGTTTTGGTGGAAGGAGAAGGCACACGCTGAGCTGTAGCTGTAGAGAGAGGCAGGGTAAACACCGTCTGCCACTCAAAACAAAACCTTTGAGCAAAATGAGGGCAGCATGGCATCTGGTACGTTGATAGGGCTGGGCGATACGGCCTTAAAATAAAATCCCTGACTTTTTTCCACAACGCTCGATTTACAATTTTAAGCGATTTTTTTCCCCACTCAAAAAAAAAAAACCAAAAAAACCTCCAAATAACAGAAATTACATGAGTCAAGCTTTGCCTGTATGTTATCAATATATATTACAAAACCAAACATAATTATCTGCATATAGTTAAAGTGCATATCATAAAATATTGATCATGTAGTCAGGAAGCCTGTCTACATACACACAGAGCTGAGCTATTTTCACTGTAAATTAACTCTCTAAACAGTATTTAATCTCATGAATAAAACAAATAAAGACCTAACCACATGCTTGTGCAAAATCTGACAAGGCCGACCCTCATGAAAAATGTAAATTTTCAGTATTTATATTTTCAAACATTACAACAATTTATAATTGGAGTAAGTTAAAAAAATCTAGATTGCTATTTTTTTAAATCTTCTGCAGAAAATAATTAGAATTAATTAATTTAATCAATATATTTTCCAGCCCTACTTTGATCGTTTAGACTTGATTATCTTGAATAATTAATGTTGGGCAGCTAAAACTGTGATAGACTTTGAAAAGTCTGAATGCTGGGCAATGATTACAACTCTCGAGATCTACAGGGAGCCTGAATTTAACATGATTTAATAAAAACAAACATGAATCAGAGCTGTTCTTAAACTTTTAAGGATACACATCTCTCATGTTGTCGATGTGCCGTGCCCGCAGGATATCGTTGATGCCGATGATGTTCTCGTGGTTAAAGCGCAGCAGGATCTTGATTTCTCTCAGCGTGCGCTGACAGTACGTCTGGTGCTCAAATGGGCTGATTTTCTTGATGGCGACGCGCTGGTTTGTCACATGGTCCATAGCAGAGCTGGTAGTTAAACGAAAAACAGAAACAGATAAATAAACATTCAGAATAAAAGAGATTAAAATTCAGACACCTTTAATGAACCCAAACTGGAAATTCAGTTTGCAGCCACCAACAATAAAACATAATGGGATTGTCATAGAGCCAGAACATAAACGATGATATCATATTAGTTAAAAAAATCAAACGATTAAGATTCTTGTTTTGATTCTAGAGCAACAAAAATTAAAGCTAATGCACCCAACTTCGGGTAGCTCCTTGATTTATTGTTATATTTAAAGGCAGACCCCTGCACGCTGTTGGACAAGCACAAAATAGAAATGCAAAACAATCTTACATTAATGCTTCTAATGTTTTCAAGCAATTCAGACAGTGGCCAGAGGCTAACTAGCCATTTTTACAGTTCAATTCCAACCATGCTCTGTCTATTTATCCCACTTAAAGGGATAGTTTGGGCTTTTTAAGTTGGGTTGCTCGACCCTTTTGACAGAGATACATAAGATTACCAGTAAAGAAACTGTCCAGCATTGTCGCTGAGGGGATCTCCTGAAAATTTCAGCAAAACCTGTCCAGTAGTTCTTGTGTAATCTTGCTCACAAACAAACAAACAAACAAACAAACAAACAAACAAACATGGGCAAAATCATAACCTCCTTGGCAGAGGTAATAAAATCAGCAAAACAGAACAGACTAAACAGATGTGGGGATGTAGGTGGCAGGTTGTTGTTAAATGGAGTATGCAGTCCTGAACAGGTGGGTTTTGAGTCTGGATCTGAAGAGGGGCTGAGAGTTTGAGTTTCAGAGGTCCTGTGGGAGAGAGTTTCAGAGCAGGGGAGCGACTGAAGGCTTTCTAAGGCTCCATGCTATGTACCAGCTATCTCTAGGACCCTATAAAGGAACGTATCTCTGGGGAAATGCTCCGAGGGGTCACTAAGGCTGGGGACAATGCACGCTTCACTTCCCCTCCCCTCATTAACAATGCAAACATGTCAGAGTGGACGCCTGAGACACCGGCCAAGTTCAAAGAAGCTACAAAACTCCCAGCTGAATTCAAAGTACAGGGCAGAGCAGTTTCCCAATGATTGTCATGTGTCAGGCGATCAAATGTTCTGCAGATTTTATCAACATACTGTTGACTGGACCCGTAAAGATATGTGTGAGGACCACCTGAAGAGTGACTGTCTGTATTTCATTACTTGATACAGTGTCTCAGGGTTAAATTTGCGTAAAATACTAATAACCAAATTCTCAAAAAACTAAAACCTGGGAAAAACAGAATTTGGGACAAAATAAAACAGATTTTACAGGGCCCTACACCTCCCCTCAGGGGCAGAGCTGGACAATTATTTTACTGGGAATCATATCTACTAGTGCCATTGGCCTTGAGCAACCCCACTTGAAAAAACCCAAACTATCCCTTTAAAACTCTCCACATTTATCACAGCATCTTTAAGGTGAAACATGTCAGCCCTGACATTCTGCACATCAGCAGAGAAACACCAACATCATGCCGATCACATCTCCACTGTCCTCTCTGAGTATCAACCAGTGGGTGTCGACCGTGTTTACAAACACAAAGTGCTGCAATGGAGGAACACGTGACCATATCAACACGCACACACATGCTGTCTCACACAGCTGTGATCCATGTGTGGGATGAGCTCTCCTGCTTCCCTCCTCTTCACACGGGCACACGCGCAGCGCTGTCACTTCTCATCGAGTTTACGGCCGCTCTCATAGCGATGACTGGGCGTTGATGTAAAGAGTAACAGGGTTTTGTAACGAGTCCACGCAGAGCCACACACAGCCCCGCTAACGTCCAACACATCCTCTGCAGCAGCTCTGCAGCGTCCACCAATCAGAGGAGAGGAGCCCGAGCACTCAGGACGCCGAGGATGGATGTAGGAAACTTTAATTTAGTCTAAACATTCTCTCCTAGATCTAGGGCTGGGCAGTATATGCAGTGTTTTAAAGTATACAGATATGCCTTCAAGTGAAATATCATGTTAGACTTTACTGGAAATATCAAAACAGGTGTAAACTCCTGAAGGTGAGTGCAGTGATAAACATACTAACTAGAAACAGCAAGAATCCAGGCCTGATGCTCTATATTAAGAACTACTTACTGTACAATAACATGCTTAGTAACCAAAAGAATTATATTTTAAATCTAGTCTGAAAGGATAACTATCACTTGGATTCATTATAGATGACGAGCATTATTATTCATTGTCAAAGTGAACAATAGAAATACTTTTTTGATGCAATGACGATACAAATAGGAGCCTTAGACTACTGATATTGGACAATTTAATGATTTCAAGGACCAAAAATTTCACACAACTCCCGCTCACCGGCCACAACGCACAAACAATTTAGCTCTGTGAGGACAAGTTGCTGACAGCACGCAATTTTCTGAATCTTGCAGACATATCAAAGAGCCTATATCCTGCTTTTTCAAGTTAAATATAAAAATGTGGTCAATTTATTATTAATGTATGTTGACTGTTCAAGAGGCAAAATGGAGATAGGAACATCAAAGACGTCTCAGAAAGAACCTACACGTTTGGACTTTTAATTCTTCATCTTCAGGTCTACTGAAACTTTTACAAACCACATTTAAAACAAAGTGACTTAATTCTTTTTAGCCTCATTCTAGATTTATTTAAATACGGGTTTTTGCACCTTTAGTAGTTTTCCAATACAGTGCGGCCCTGTTTAATCATATTGGAGATGCTGGTCGAAATATTTATGTAGAGTTGGTGCAGCGCTTTGAAATGGCTCGATCCCCTGCCCCCTGTATAGACCTACCAGTGTGCCATCCTACCATTGTTACATCATCAGTTTAAGCCCATTGGCTTGGGCTGGCAAGCCAAATGTAGAGCAGAGATGTTAGAATGAATGCAGAGCTGATGAAAACACGGTGCTGAGCCAGTAGCCACAGAATAGACTGATCATCCACTCAGAGGACTGAGCCCACAAGGTGAGGGGGAGCGTTAAAGGGACATTTCTGTATTTTTGAAGAACACTTTGTTTGGAGGAAGCGGCCAAGCTTAAGACAAAGTAGCTGTCAAATGGACATGAGCTCATAAAGAGCTTTTCTACGCCCTTTTGACAACCCAAAACAGCTTCACTCTGCAGTCACACCTACTTATTCACACACACTCACTAATTTGGATGTTCTCCATCAGAACCAACAAACACATCCACACCTTTTCATGCCCCTTTACAGGCCACTGTTGCAGCAGTGGGAGCAACTTGAGGTTAAGTATCTTGCCTGAGGACACAGTCATGTGAAAGCCAGTGCTGGGCTCAAACCTGCGTACTTTTGGTAACTGACCAAGCGCACCACCAGACTGTACCACTGACGTGAAAAATCAAATTATAAATTTCCAATAAAGAGGCCCTCTATATTGGAAATTAACGATTTGATTTGATGACTTGTTGGCGGCAATTTTTGCAGATTACCATTTTCCGGTCAGTGTCTGACTTTTTAAATCCAAACCAACGCCAAACCAAGGAATTACAGTTCCCTCTTTTTGGTACCGGCTCCTCTTTGGGTTCTGTTTCCACTCTGTTCTCCACTGAGCTCTCCGCATCTGCTATGTTGCAGCCATGCTTCGCAAAGCAGTAGCATTGCTGCAATTACATTAACCTGGTCTGCATTCATTGTTTATACAACATTAGTGTAGCATCAGAGCTAGACCAATACCTCACACATCAAAATAACGATATAAACGACAGAGGGTTATTTGGTACAGTACACGTTTTTATATCACACTACGGTATATATCGTAATATCGCACAGCACTATTAGAGGGTATGACAATATGGTCCATAACCATACAGTTTATGCTGCACTATAACAGGGTGTGTGCATCTAAATACGTCCACCATTAGAGCATGAAGCCCGTCCTTTGTCTCAGGCAAAATGGATTACGGCAACAAAAAGCAGCATTATTCACTTTCTCCTCCTTCTGCAGCATCTCATGGTCCAGTTCACAAAAATATTTATTTTATTATTATTATTTTATTTATTGTTTATTTGATATGGTCAGAATTACATTGGACAAACCAGGTGCATTGTTTGGGTGTTTTAGCACATGCTAATTTGTCCACAAGACGCTTCTGAAGTGATAAAATAATAAAAGTAATAAGGAAAGAAAGAGAAAAAATTCCAATGTACAATAACATTACAACAGTAAAAAATGTAGAGGCAGTCATCCTGAAACCAACACCTCAACTAAGTTTGGCAGCTTTGCGCAGTTTGCTCTTGTTTTGTGTCTGAATGTAGATCCGAGCAATGGTGGCCTCCCTCCTCCGCTGCTAAATAAAAAAAGTTTGGACTCCTCTGCATTAAATATTTCAGATTTCCATCATCTTCATACGTACATGGACTGACCACTAGATAATCCATTTTAAATATTAATTCACTTGGGATAACTATATATTTTATTATTATATTCTGTTTTTCCTCTAAAATCCAGCAGGTTATCTCTGCTCCTCTTCATTCACATGTTGACACAGTGCAGCTGGCTGTAGATAGACGAGCCTGTCACATTTGGCACTTGACCAACTGAGATTTGACTTAAAATTCACTTTATTTTTTGTTTGTTCCTACTGTAACAAAGCATTATTGTACGTATAGAGTATCCCGTCATCTTATGAATGTACAAATATGACTCCAGGTCCATTTTTCCAGCTCTACAGGTCACAAACTCCGTCCTGCGCAATCACTCCCAAATCTCGTTTCCTGAAAAATCTGTAGCCACGCCTGAGGCTAGCAGCTAGCATGCTAACAACAACATGATGTTTACGTTGATGTTTCCGGTGTTTGCCGTTTGTCAGCAGTTTTAAATAAACCCATCACGGCTGTTTCACGGTTTACCGTGCAGAGCTTGGTGACTATAACCGATAACCTGCTCCTGGTGCGGCTAACACACAGCTTATGCCAGCTAGCTCTGTGATTTAACGAACACGGTAAGCTTCTGCACTCACCACACCATCCCGTACGCCCCCTCCCCGATGTAGGACAGGTTGGTGTACCGGGGGCCCACGTCAAAGTTCTGGCCCCTCACGGTCTCGGTCTTGGTCGCCGCAGCAGCGGGCGGAGCGTCGGTCGCAGGCTTGCCCGCCGCCCCAGCAGCAGCAGCGCCGTTGGAGGCTTCGGCCCCGGCCGCTGCGGTGCAGCTCGTATCCGCCATTCTTCCTCCGCGAGCGCTCAGAGATTCACCGAGAGACCGCCGCCGCTCCCAGCGCGAGCTGCCGAGTGTCGGAGGGTGTACCGGGGAGGATGGAGTTACGGACGGGCGGGGACAGACTTGGTCTGGGTCCGGGTGCGGGTCTGGGTCCGGGTCTGGGCCTCCGCTGCTGGAGAGTAAATGGATTTGGTGCACGAGCGCGGATTTGGTCTCATCACCGAGCGTAAATGCGCGTGCCAACGAACGATGCCATGGATGCGCTTGATATATGTATAAGGGTGTGTCGTTGGGGTGCAGTCCGTGTAGTGAATGCGAGCACCGCCCGCCCGGCTTCACCGTTGTAGTAAAACAAGCACATTCTGCAGAGTAAACATGCAGCAGTCTTGAGTGGGCGTGTCCAAACATGTTCCATGCTGTCTGTTAAAAATACATATAAATAAATATTTTAAAAACACCTTATGATCTACTTTTCATTAATTCTTCTGATATTACTAGTTATAGTCTCTATATACATATTTGAACCATTTCGTAAAAAATATAAAGAAAGTATAATGACATCAGTTTACAGTGGAGGGTTGTCCATTCTGACACAACAAATTAACAATATGATGTAATGTAGCAGAACAGAGATTTTCATTATAAATATGGACTTTTCTTAAGGCAGTGTGAACATCTTTTCATGTAAGCATCACCATTCTGAGAACTTCGGTCCACATCATGGGGAACTTGGTGTGTATTTACACTGGACATTGTTGTAAATGATTGTACATGCGTTGTGTATAACATGGTATGAAATGTGCGGTCACATACGATTATTTAGGTATGCTGTATTTTTCACATTAAAATGGCTGAATAGAAATACACAGAGAACAAGGAATGTTATTGTGGGGTGCAGGAAGTGACATAAAACTTATTTGAAGCCTAAACCTAAAATAACATTCAGAGGTAGAATTTTAAAGAAGCATACAATTGACAATTATTTGATCCAATAAATATACCAAAGTAACAAAAAAGAAAGCTATAGAAAAACTATAAATACCTTTAAATGATATGTTCATTATTGTAAAAGTACATGTTTAATGTAGATTAAACAGTCATTAAGTGAAAAAAAAATCATTCAAATTTTGCATGTGGATGGATATCTTAAAGATTTAAGTTAACACAAACACACACATATATCATACAATTATTTTTGTATACAAAGTGTATGCTTGCTCAATTAGTTTATATGAACTTGTTTTTTTCATAGACCGAGGACTGTTTTGGTGGTATATATATGGGATGGGGATGCCATTGTAACAGTGCTTTATCCTTACTGCCAATCTCTGCTCATACTGTCAACCACAGTTTTCATATTTACATTCATATTGTTTATATTGTTAAAATAAAAAGTGTAAGTTCTTTGGTCTTGTTCATAGTCTCACTTATTTATTTTTTTCCTTCACTAAGGAAATTTTTAGGTCTTGAAGATTCTGCATGCTGTTATTTATTCTGATTTCAATTTTATTATACTCTTATTTAAGTATCTTTATTCAATATTCCTACTGCTTTACTGTGTGTAAGAGCAACTGAAACAACCTAAATTCTCTTTGGGAATTAATTAAGTATTTCTGATTCCGATTCTGACATCTACATTATTAGAAAGGCCTTTAAATTTTTAGTAACATAAAAGATAACGTATTTTCTATTTTTATTCGGAAAACTTGATAAGTGTTTTTAAATACTGGTTTTGTTTGTTTTGGCAATAAAATGATAAATAATAATTCTTTAATTTAAGACCCTACATCTAACGTCTTGTTTATCACTTAATATCCCCGAAGTAGAACACATGGGCTCTTTAAAATGTGCTTGTGAAAGGATGTTTTTGATAATGTAAATATAAATTTAAATTGATGTTATTAAATTAAAAACTCGCTAAAGTAAAATAATAATGTCCATTTGTTCGTTATAAAGTAAATCAGATCATCCCACAAATATGAAGACTGTAAGAGGTCAAAGTTTAAAACGACAGCAAAACAATAAATAGTGGACTCTTATCGCCATGGAAACGGGCAGGCCTTCCGTCACCACGCCCCTGTGTTACGTCATGACGCAGGGCGGGCGGCGTACTTCCTGGTTACGGAGCTGCTGCATGTTGTGTTTGCCCGTTTGCTCGTTATTGATTTATTTCTCTGAGGAATGCTCAAGCTCCTCCTGCGGCGGGACTGGATCGGCCGGGTTCGTCTAGCGCTCACTCTCATCGGACTCCCGCTCACCGTCGGCAGCCCCGGGATCACGTACGGACCGTAAAGACCCTTAATACCGGAGCCCGGTTTGATTATTTGGACACATATACAGATACAGTAGCCTGTTTTTATGTTGTTTAAGACTTTATTAATGTTAAAGCTGATTTTAAATGATCGTTTCCTTTAGTCAGCTGGACTGTTTTACTCCGCAGGCTCACAGGAGACATTAATTTAGACATCACACCATATTTGAGGTTAAGTAGGGATGGACAATATTGGATTTTTGTTGATATGCAGGTATTTCAAAACATACTTCGGCCGATACCTATATGTAGAAAGACTAAAAGTAGGTTATTTTAAATTACCCTATGTTACATCGAAAATGTTTTTTTAACAGTAACAGTAAAATAATGCTTTATTAGCAATTGTGAGCTACAAACACCGATTTACTTATCTGTTGGTATATTATCTGCCCCTTTTTTGGGAGCTCATAATTTCAAGCTATAAATAACATGCAAAAATAGTGGCCGCCAATAATGGCAGAAATTTTCATATCTGCAACATCAACATTCAACACTTTCAATTTACAAACAAACATACTCCAAACTAAATGAAATATATATACACATATATATAGATACATCTAAATTGTTAAAATATTGGCACTAAATAATGGCAGAAATGTTCATATCTGCAACACCAATATTAAATATCTGCCAATGCTGAAATCAAACTGATATTGTCCATCCCTAATGTTAAGAGATTACAAATTAGTAATTAGAACTGCTTGTCTACTTTTATCAGTCTGTGTATATGCCAGTAGATACAACTGTTAAATGTGTATTTTTAAATCATGACATAAATATTATTACTCTTAATTAACATTATATAACAGGAACCCTGTCGATAAAATCCTACAAACTCTTCATTCACACTGGTTTTGATGTATATGTGTGGTCCATATGTCCCACCTCTGTATGTGTTTTTGAACTAAACATACTTTGTATCTTAATTTCACTTAAAAATCCATATTGTTATCACACACCAGCACTGAGCTCATGGTACAGCCCTGTTGGATATTGGAAGGTGAGATGTTGGATTTTTGCTGATGCCTCATGTGCAGATTTTTCCAAACTTCTGTAGGTGATAAAGACACGAACACTGATTAAAATTAAACTTTTTGCATTAAAACAATCTTCATCTGCCTTTTTGAGAGGCACAAACAGCCCTGTATGGACCTCCTGATCTGTTGAAACAAATATAAAAGGTGACATTCCGATAAGAAATAATTCTCTGCTGGTTGATTTATAATAATAATAATAATAATAATAATAATAATAATACATTTTATTTAAAAGTGCATTTCAAGATACTCAAGGACACTGTACAGGATAAAAACAACAACAATAAAATCAACAAAACAATACAACTATAAAATAAGCAAAACACAACAGACAATGATGGATAAGTGGATGAGAATGGCAAATTCATGTTACAAGGAGTATGCAGTTCTGAAAAGGTGGGTTTTGGGTCTGGATTTGAAGAGGGAAAGAGAGATTTTTGAAGTTCAGACCTAAAACTTGAGTTCTTACAACAGAATTTAAAAATAATGAGGAATAAAATGAAGTAAAGTTTGTCTGTTGATTCTGCTTTAAACTGCACAAATGTCCGTGCACATTGTTCTGACATTTACAGCTGCAAATAAAAGAAATGTGTATTTATGCAAATATCAATAATTAACTTGTAGAGCCATAATGTGCAGATGCTGATAATATTACGTATGCCAGTTATTCTTATTGTATTATATCAGATTTATTTACTTTATTTCCAGTCCAGTGTTTGTATAGAGCGACTGTGTTTTTTTGGATTGTTTTTTTTTTTCTTCCACGACCATCTAAAGATCCAGCTGTGAGCAGAGAGCATGCAGGGTGGTGCCGATGTTTCCCGTTGATGCTTACGTCTCATGTTTCTCCTCCTGCAGGCCCTCGCTCTCCTGCTCTTCATCTCGTCCTCTCAGGACCAGTCAGACCGTCAGACCGTTCAGCTCCAGCCTCTGTAACCTCTACGGCGCCAGGACGATGCCCCCCATGGCAGCGCCTCACGTGAAGGCCAGGTGCCCCCAGTACCCCAGCTCCAAGATGAAGCGCTTCGTGGTGCCTGATGATAAAGTGGACTGGAGTCAGAGCTGGCCGCAGTATAATCCCATCAGCTACACCGACCCCGTGGTGACAAAGAAGCCAGTGTGGGCCGACCCTGATATCGGGTGAGCAGGAATTTAATCCACTTTACAGCAAATGTTTGTGATTTTATCGGCTCCTGTAGCTGTGATACCTGATGTTTGTGAGGGATCAGATTTCAGAGTTTATTTATACATCTCTGATGTGATCTTCTTGTCCTTCAGTGCTTTCTCGCCAAAGTTTAACGTGGTGGACGGGGGCGTGGACCGGACCAGCTTTGAGGGAAACTACAAAATTGAAAAAGGAAAACCTCTGTAAGTAAAACTAAGACAACACGTGTCCTCTGTCTGCAGCATACCGAGTGATTTTCTTTTAGGAGTAAACTAGACTCCAGAATCAGTCATTTCAAAGAAGTCACATTTTCCCTCAGCTCAGGTTCATGCATTGATTTTGATGTCTCCTGAAGAATATTTGCAATCTGTAATGTTGAGAAAACTTTGTTTTCAATGACTTTCAATGACCCCTGATTCACCTCTCTTCTCACTCTGTCTGATACGCTCTGTGGCTGGTTTATAGTAGGACTCTGTTTTGTGAGAGAGGTGTGTAAAATGCACTATAGGAAACTAAAACAAAGCAGATTATGGGCTCTTATTAATCAGTTCAATGCATTACTAATGACAGCTCGGTCAAAGCTGGACCAAATATTTAGTTTTAATACTTTATGCTGAGTGTGGACACATGAGAAATATTTTGATAGTTGTCTCTCTGTAGAATTGACAAATTCTTGTTGTCATAAAAAACAGAATTAGGAACTTTGATAACTGTTTGATAAAAGGGCAACAACTATTGAAGTCCTTCAGAACCCATGTTGTAGGAATGCACAATGTTATCGTACAAATATCAGTATCAGAAGATATGAACATGTTTGCTGTTATTTACGGTCAGTATTTTGACTATATTTGTCTGTATTGTTCAGTCTGTAATTACTGAGTTTGTTAGTTGTTGTTTTTCTGTCTGTAAAGGCCCAACTAGGGACGGACATTGCAAATCAGCTCAGATTGTAAATGCTTCCGTGTCCTGTAAAAATAAACAATAAATGAATAAATCTTTTTGCTAAGCAACAGATGCATCAACTTTTGTACTTGTATGTTGATATAAAATATTTTCTTATCCTGTATCTGTTTTTATGAATATACTGAAACATCTCAGTCTTGAGGCATTATGCGCAGCCTTATTACTCTGCCCTTCATCCAAAGTCTATCATAAAATGTTGATGTCAGCGAAGAAGCTGAAGGATGTCTTCATACTAATGCACTAATATGGCACAGTGCTGGTCTAAGAGACTGCGAGCACTTCCTCTGAGGAAGGATGGACCTACCAGGCCTACCAGGCAGAGGCTGGCCCTTCACCAAAAACCAGACCCTCTCCTTTAAGTGACTGTTTAGATTCTTTGATGCACAAAAGCTGAAGAGCGATGATATTAACTCCATTAAGACACAACCCACAACAACAGGACCTTGACTTTTGACCTCCAGCTGCAGATATTAATGAGTTCATTCATAAGTTGGTTCAGATGTTTGTGCAAAGTTCAAAGAAAACCTCTGAAGTGTCACAAGATATAAGTAGTCACAAAGATTTACAACCGGACAGAATAATGCATTTGGCCCTTGCTGCTGCAGAAGCATAAACACTGTGGTGGAAAGTTCCTCTAAAAACAAGAAAAGTAAGAGCCTGACAAGAATCCATGAGAGAAACTCTCTGGATCTTTGGACACATCAACCAAACAAGAACAGATGCTGCAGCAGACTGTGGACCAAACTGCTCCTCACACTGTCGATGATGTTCGGTCACATTCCTGCCCTCCTCCCCGACACAGAAACAGAAGATCAGCTAAAGACGAGCGTCTCAAAGAAGAAAGATAAACTCTTTGTATTCCTGCCCTCAGCAGAGACGACGATTGATTTTCTTTATAAACTCAAAGGGATTTTCTTCTAACTGGTCAAACATTAAAATGCCTGTTTGATTATTTGTTTATTCAGAAACCCTCGAGGGCGCACAGGAGTGACAGGCAGAGGTTTGTTGGGACGTTGGGGGCCCAATCACGCAGCAGATCCCATCGTCACCAGGTAACTTTTTTACTTTATACATCAGTGATAGCAGCAAACTTCATTATCTAAAATTGAATTTAAATCTACCTCATAATTTGGGATTAAAATGCTCATTGGCCTGATGTTTATGTCCCTCCTGCAGATGGAAAGTCGATGCTAAAGGAGAAAAGATTATTCACCCTGTCTCCAAACGGCCGATCCTGCAGTTTGTGTCCATCAAGAGGAAAGACTGTGGGGAGTGGGCCATTCCCGGGGTACCAAGCTTTTATATTTTTCTGCCTTTTATTTGCTTTTTAATTCAACTACCTTATTACACTCTCAAACAAAGGCAGCAAAAAACAGAAAAATAACCTTCTCACCTCAAACAAACCAAAGAGGCTGCAGGTTTTTGTGTTGGTTAATATTCGTGTCATAAATCAGTGTTTATCTAAATGAGAGAGACGAAGAGGGGGTTACAAGATGCTTTCTGAGAAACCTTAAAAATTTCAAAATGATTCAAGATGGCGTATTTAACCCATTAGTCCAAATATAAACATAAATGTGTTTGATCTTAAATAAAGTCATAGTCTCTGGCTAATATTTATGCTGGTTTTAGGGTAAATGTCAAAAAGAAAATTAAAATATAAGTTTATACATGACACCAATGATGTAGTGGTCCCCTGGTCTTTACATGTGCATACGAGGGGTTCCTGAGTCCCTGTCATGTTCAGTAAACTCTAACGTGTCCCTGTGTTTGGTTTGGTAGGGGATGGTGGATCCAGGTGAGCAGGTATCCCTCACGCTGCAGAGGGAGTTCTCGGAGGAGGCTCTGAACTCACTGACTCTGCCGCCCGCTGAGAAAGCCAAAATCCACGACCGCATCACCAAACTCTTCAAATCTTCAGGGTTTCAGGTTTCAGCTCCTTCTCTGTCGTTTACTGTCATGTCTTAATCATTTAGGTCTTCTCTGTGCAGAAATCTGATTGGCTCAAATCTCTCTCAGGTCTATAAAGGTTACGTGGATGACCCCAGGAACACTGATAACGCCTGGATGGAGACAGTGGCCGTGAACTTTCACGATGAGTCAGGTATCAGAGAGCCTTCATCAGATTCATGTCTTTAAAGACGTCTCATATTTCTTATAACACTATCTCACTGTTAGAGATTTAAAGGAATATGTGGTTACAAAACAGAGTAATCTTATCTTACATGGATTTTAATTTAGTTAAAACAGTATTTCTAAAATATTTCTAAAAGATTTTAGAGCCAGAGAAAGCCATTAAAAGTTTTTATGAAGGATTTCTTCTGCTTTTTAAAGAGTTAAAATACTAATACTAATGAATACTAATGTGGATGTAACTATTCGATAGAAAAGTATGTGTAGAATATTTTGTCCATCTTTTGACTAATTTAGACATTTGAGCTGAATAAAAATGACATGTTGTACCTCTAACAGCTTTACTGAAGGTTTACCGTCTCCTCTTTTTCCAGGCAACAGTGTGAGCGAGCTGCCGCTGCAGGCCGGCGATGATGCAGGACAAGTCAAATGGGTGGACGTTGACTCGACCTTCCCGCTCTACGCGAGTCATTCTCATTTCCTGGAGCTGGTCACCAAAGAGAGGAAAGCTCACTGGTAACTGAGGACCAAAGACTGAAACACACCAGGAGACAATGAAGGAAACATGAAGAGCATCAATGTGCTCTGTGTGCAGACATGCGTGGCACTTTGGTAAACCCTGACCCTTAATTATTTAATCAGGAAGAATAATATTCATCTCTTTGGTTTGACACTCATATTCACATCCATTAGGCAGCAGTATTTAGAGTAAAGAACAAATACAACAGAGCTTTGAAATCAGTGAATCTTAAAACAGCATCTCTGCTTTCTTTTAAAATGAAGGTCATTTTTGTAATGCTTAGAAAGAAATTAAGAAAAATACAGAAAACAAATGTTAAATTTCATCAATATAAACCCATGACTCTGGGCTAATATATGACAAAACATCAGATACTCTGATTAAAAAGCTAAACTCAAAGAACAATCTCTGAATCTTCTAAATTCCACAAAATATGCAAATATTATTATTCATACTGAAGTTTACAATAACCAGATGTGACTGTGTAAGAACATTATCAGAAAGCTGCTGAGTTTAACGTGTGCTAATTTGATTCAAGTGTAATTAATCAAATTTATGTGTAAATAAAGTGAATTATGAAACATTTAACTTTAGTAGCTTCATCTTTGCCTTACTTTAAAAATGAAGTAACAAAAGTGTTTACATGTAAACAACTGGATTTAATAATTTATGGACATGTACCAAAGAGTTTCAGGCCAGATAAGAGACAGTAAATACTGAAGGGAGGAAGATTTTTTTCTAATGATGCACCACAAAAAAAGTCACAATGTAAAAGAGAAAGCTGGCTTCAATATTTAAACTTAGAGTCCATATTTTGCCTGAACTCCGATTCACAATTTAATTTTTAATGACTGCTACAGTATGTTCACAGTCACTAATGTTCAAAAACCTTCTAGACCGCCCCTGATCCACCCCCATTCTCCCTCTCTGTCAGAGCTCCTGCCCCTTTAAGACTGCCCTTCAAACAGGCTGAATCAGGAGGACCAGCCTGTGTGAAGGTGTTAACAGACGGTGAAGGAGGTTTCACAGCGAACAGCTCGTCTGTGTCACTGCTGGACAGAATGTCTGATGAAGCTGGGATGGAGCATCCAGCATGAATCATTAACATTCATGATTCAGACGAGAACACATGGACACAGTCGTCACCAAAAGCTGAAGATAAATGTTTTTAACCTTTCTTCATCACTGCTCAGGCCTCCATACTGTCATTACTGTTTGTATCCCGTGGGCTCCGTGTAGAACAGGCAGCAGAGTTAAGCTGGAAGGTCAGGCTCCATCTTTGCTCCAGCTCTCACCTAAGGTCACGAGCTCTGGGTAATGACCGAAAGAATGAGATCACAGATACAAGCGGTCAGAATGAGACTCCTCGGGATGGAGGCCTGCAGCTGAGGAGCTCAGGACTCAAAGAAGAGCTGCTGCTCCTTCACTTTAAAAAGAAATGATTCGGTCAGTGGGACGCCTCCTGGCCGTCTTCCTGTGGAGGTTTATTTGGGGATAGACCCGGGGCAGACCCTGAACCTGCTGAAGGGATTAAAAATCCCATCTGGCCTGGGAATGCCTTGGAGGAGCTGGAAGAAGTTGCAGGGGAGAGGGAGGTCTGGCCTTATTAGATTAAATTAGAACTTTATTAATCCCATTGGGAAACTCTCTCAGGGAAATTAGGATTCCAGTAGCAGTTTGAAAAAGTAGATAGAAAGATATATAAAAAAGATACATAAGCAAAAATATAAATATAAATAAAAATATGGCTACTGGCTGGCTACTGCTCGTTCGCGTCCTCTGTCTTCCCGTTACTCCTCCCCCCACCAGTGGGGAGTTGTACAGTCTGATGGCCTGAGTTATCCTCATGGCCTTGGTTACGCAGAAGGAGATGGATGGATGTGTCCATGCTCCATCAGCAGTATTAGCCGCTCTGTTTGGACCTTGACAGAACACATCACACAACATAATCCTATAAAATCTTGGCTCGTGCAGCTCTGGTGAAGAACCATTCGTCCCAGGCTGATCTGCTGCTCCTCTCTGATCCGTTTATGGAAGGAAGAATCATTTAATAAAGCTGACAGGGAGAGTATTTCCTCTCATTTCCTTGAAATATGATCCAAACTGGCAACCTATGCATAAATAAACTAGTAAAAGTTCCTCTAAAGACCTTCATTTATGCTTGTTTTCTCTAATTTGTGGTCTTGATGGCTCAAAACGGGAGTATTTAAATTAAACATGAGATATTTGTGCCCTAATGTAAGGCTGAGTGATCAAATCATTTTAAGTTTATTGTTGCAATAAGACTTTGCTGCTTGCACTGAAACATCTAAAGTTATTGTGTGTAGATTCACTCACATCACTGAGATGTTTATGTTTGCACTGAATGCATTTAACACCACAACAGGTGATTTCATTTACTTTTATCGTTCATTTAATTCACTCAAAAATGTAAATCATCTGCTCTTTGGTTAGTTTGTGCCGACATCATTATAGAATAAATGTGTGTCTTCAGAGTGATTGTTGTAAATTATTTTGTGTATTTATTGTCTCATAAATCCTGTTACATCAGAGCCTTACCTGGCTGATTAGGCTGCAGGAGTAACATAATAGAATCAAAACCAATAAAAAGGCAGTTATTTGTTTGTGTGAGCGTGAAAGATCTACACATCATTTTAACAAAGTAGAACCAGAAACTACAGGAAAAACTGCTCAGTATTATGATTTATTTCACCCTCATGCAGTTTAAACATAATCTCTTACAGTAAAATGTTCAGACTACACTTTAAAACAGCAGGATTCATGCTCAAACACTAAATACCACTTATCTCTATCACATGGCCTATAAGGTGTAATGATTTGCTCGAAAAGTGAGAGTCATGGATCTCTGAGACCTTGAACCTGCAGATATTGTCAGTACAATCAGACAGCAGGAACTTGTGCAACTTGCTGCATTTCTGCTTAAAATATGTGATAACTCCTTATTATAACAATCAACTTTTGTTTTCTAAGGTTTAGACATAATCATTGGTTTGAAGCTGCTGTAAATGATCATTTAATTTTATTGGATACTTATGTAAAATGATTAAATGAAGGAAACAAAAAGATCACCACAGAGAACTCCACTATATACATGAATTTTGATTCAAAGTCGAGAAATCAATCCACACAAATTTCCCATTCTTTAATCCTCAACACAAATTAACTCGTTCCTATCTTAAATCCCTAAAACATAATTCCCATTCCTAACTAAAATCTCCAAGACAACTTTTCCCATTCCTCACTTAAGTTTTCAACTCAAATATTCCCTCCCCCCCCTTAAAATCCCCAAGACACATTTTCCTGTTCATAGCTTTAATCCCAAACACAAATTTGGTAGGTTTGGCCTATGAAAATCTGTTTCCCCAAAACAACAACAACAACAAAAATGTCCTCCATATGGTTCGGTCCCATGTTTAATGTCTGAGTTCAGTTTAAAGGAGAGGGTAAAAATCCAAAAAAGTTGTCACGATCCGAACACAAAAGCCCAAAAAAAGTCCTTCAAAACTCAAAAACTGAATAGTCCAGCAAAAATGAATTGAAGACCATGCATTGCAAAAAAAATAAAAATAATAATCAGAATGCAGAGACTCACCGGTCCTGGGAACACTTCCTCTGAGTCCAGTCCTCTCAGCTCTGATACTCACAGCTGATCTTTTCCACCAGAGACAAAAATCCTGCACAGAGGAGGGATCACCACGGCTCTCGAGGAGGATTTTGTCTCCTCTCTTGGAAACAGAGGCCTTGCAGGATTGCAGAGTTAACTCAGGATCACCAGCCAAATCTTCCCAAACATTTCCTTTCTCCTCTCTCTTTCTGCTTCACCCCTCCCCCTCCTCACACCTGAGTCCACCTGGCTGCAGCAGGTCACCTGCCCAGGCAGACTACAGCTAATCAGACCTCAAAGAAAAACCAACAGCAAGACAGGGCGAGCGAGGGGATAAAACCTTCAAGGGTTTGATCAAATATAAATCTCCAAATCAAAACCCCCCACACGTTTTGGCTGTCACAGTGTGTTGGTGAAGCTCACAGAGACGAGGCTGCAGAGGAGTATTTTAACGACGGCAGAATTCTGTTGTGCTGATAAACTTATTTCTAGGAAATGTTTTGTCTCAATAAGAATCATGAGGTCTCTATCAGGGTCTGACAAACCAGCAGTCAGATATTAATGGTCATGTTTTCAGGTATGGCTCTGTGATGCTTGCAGCTTGTGAGTTGTCTTAATTAGATTTCCAATTAGCTTCATTTAGCTCTTTATCCAAGAGTACGAGGCAACCTGCCAGTATCTAAATTTAATTAGCTGAGTCATCATTTATGTTATCTCTCTGCAGGCCTATTTTTAATGATAATGTAATTGTTTTACCACAGAGGCCTCCTCAATGTCTCATTCTTTCTCCTGAATTAGCTTTAATTGACTGTTAATGGTTATTTAGCATTTTTCTCTCAGATTCTGTCAGTAAGCTAGTCACAGTTGTTTATTTTGCTTAAATGTAAAATGTATGAAGTTTTTATTGTACCATATTTGTTGTTTTATCACCTGAGTGACTTGAATCTACACTGAACCGCCACACAAGAACATGGGTTGCATGGTGGCACAACAGGTTGGAGTGCCTCTCATCAAGAGGGTTGTTGGTTCAGTTCTCCTCGTCGACCAGGGTCTTTCCTTTTTTAGTTTATTAGTTTTTACTTTCAATTTTCAACATTACAAATAAGACGTGTAAATATTTCAAAAGATAAGGTTAATCCATCTGCATGAAATCAGGGTCATGTGTGTGTTATCAGTGGTTTTGAGGGAGTCAGGATGGTTCTGGGGTGACACACACACGCATGCTCTGGTTAATTAAAACAAGCTCACATTCACAAGTAATAGAATAACACATGCCCATGTTTAGAGATGTGTTTTGCTACCTGTGGTTTTTCTCAAGGTCAGTTCTGTCTGAGCTGAATGTCTGCCTTTGAATATACAGTGACCAGGGAGTCAGAACTAGGCGAGGTCAAGAATCAGAAAATGGGCTTGCGATAGAAATTATTGTATAGCCTGATGTCTCCACCCAGGATCCCTAAAAGGATCCCTGCGTGAGGTGGATGTCCCGGAGAGAGACCTCAGTTGGGTAACTTTATTAGTGATCCGCTTTATTCAATAAATTAACTGATTTATGCCTATGTCCAAACTTAATTAATTTCATTGACCTTCCTGTTCCGTTATATTTTGAACACAGCTTGCCTTCTAACATGAAAAACACTCAAAAACAAACATTTGGTAAGGAGCACCTTATACTAATTTTGTGATTTTTGGAGTGTTTGGTACGACGGAGGATTAGGGCCACGTTAAAAAAGTACGTTTTAAAAGAAGTCAAGTTACGAGAATAAAGTCATAAATCTGTTTAAATTCAGATAGAAAACAAATTTTATTCTGAAAGGTTGTACCAGAGGAGCATACATTTCTCCTCCTCCAAAAAGGAGACAATTTCCTTCAAGTTGGTGTGGTTCTCTCTTCGGAAAAGCCACATTTTCTTGCATCTGTTCAGGGTCCTAATACTTATTATAATGTGATGCAGATGCGCCAAAGGAAGAAGTATTTCCTTGTTTGTGAAACTTATACCAAAGTATAACGTAACTAGATGCTCAGCGTTCCTCATTTTTGTACAGGCGGCTGCTGCTCTTCTGATGGCCTCTATTGACTAAAATAACGACTTTATTCTCATAAATGTATGACTTTACCCCCGTAACTTTATGACTTTATTCTTGTAACTTTATGAGATTATTTCGTAACTTTAATTATTTTTTTTTTTAACTCGGCCCTAATCCTCCGTCGTAATTTGGTGTTATTTCAGGTTCGATAAAATGTTTTTGCACTTTTTCTGTCTTTAAATATTTTTCTGCTTCTCAAAATGATTTAAGCCTTCATAAGGGACAGTAAGGTGGGGCTACAGCCTCCGTGTTTACTAATCAACTACGTTTCCCAGAAGCCTTTGCGTCAAAGCCGCTCTGTGACGACGTGGCCGCGTTACGTCTTAAACCCCGTGTTTCAACGGACCGGGGCGATTCAAAAAAACAAGGCGAACCGGCTTTGTCTACAGACTTCAGGGAGTGTGGGCTTCAGGGGGTTCAGCAGGGTTCTTCGTTTCTCTGATTTCTCTCAGTTTTCCAACGATGTCCGGAAAAATCAAGAGCCGGAGTGCTGCGAACGCGGAGTCGATAACAGGAGTTTCCTGCGACGAGCGCATCTTACGGGACTGTCACCAGCTGTACACGGACCCGGACAGCGGTGAGTCTATCAGGTCCTGAACGGAGTCTTCTTTGGAAAAACAACACACATCCACCAGTTTAATGATAAACCTCATGTTTTTGGCTTTCCGCTCTCTGTGTTCAGCTAGCTAACTTCTGACGTGAAGGCACTTAATCCCTAATGATGGGGCTAACCGTTAGCTAGCTAACCTGTACATAATCTTAAATACTCTCTGTAATGTGAGTGTTAGACACGTTAGTCATGTGCAGGTAGGTCAGACATCACTTAATGGTTAATTCTGGTTTGACACAGACGCTGAAATAACTACAGTTTTATTTTTTCTGCTGTTTTTGAGGAGAGTTCGGGGAATTAGCGAGACGCATTCATGGACGCCTCGGATTTTTGTGTTTCCTGTGCTGAGAAGTTGCGTTCTTGTGCGAGCTCAGTCATTAACCCTAGAACAATGTGTTTTATTTTAGTTTAAGAGTTTTAAAGCCAACTTCGTGTGGATGTCAGCATAAAAACAGCACTTTCCCACATAATGAATGAATATAAAATCACTGAAGTATGTACGTCCACCTGCTGTTCAGGTGTACGTGAACGCAGTAGTAGCTCCTCTGGTATGCGCCCTGAATTCCTGAACTTCAGATGTTATATACGCCTCCAGACATTTAGATATGAGAGTTTGTTTACCACCTCATCACGACCTTGACTGTCCTGTTTGTCTGCCAGGTTCTTCCCTGCTGCCACTTTAATGGCTCCACCTTTATTTGACAAAGAGAACACCATCATCAGTATCATCATCATTGACTATGACTCAGTCACTTACGATTATATGGACCTTGCTCTTTGTTTTCTCAGGGTTGATCACCATCGCTGAGTCTGTTGGTGTGAAGCTGCTGCCACCCAGGAAGAAGATCACTGTGATGCTGATGGGAAACCACTCTGCAGGGAAAAGCTCCTTCATTAACTGGTAAAAGTATAGTTTTACAGATGTCTGATAATTTCTAAGTATAGAAAAGACTGCCCTACATGCTCACACGAGGTAAAGCAGGTGACTCTGCTGCTTTGTGTGTTTTCAGGTACGTTGAGGAGCACATCCAGAGGACTGGGGTGGCCATCGAGACTCAGGGCTTCAGCTTCGTCACAAGCGGCCGCAAGAGAGAATCCCTCACAGTGAGTCCAGAACAACAGCACTAAACATTTACATTTATTATCAAATATAAGAACAGTTCAAATTTCAGCATTAGTTTTGCATATTTAATTGTTTTGTCAGTCACAATGTCCATTGTGCTGCACGCTGAGGTCTGTTTCACTTGTCTTGGGCCTAAATCTTTGCTCTGCAGTGAAGTCCGTTACTCGTGAGATCCTGATTCTTGTTTGATGAAATATCTCAGGCTGGTTTTGTTCTGTTTGTTTTCTCAGGGAAACGCCACCCTTCATCTGTACCCACACTTCAAACCTCTGCAAGAATTCAAAGGTGAGCTTTCAGCTGCAAACACAAACCCTCTGGTTCTTTTCAGGAGTCACAGCCAAACTCTCCAGAGTCTGTTTGATTTAAAGAGTGAGCAGTCTTTTTGTCTGTTGAAGAGTATTTAAAGTCATCTGTAGTCTTTTTAGGATGCAGCAAAAGCAGATATTTATCAGCTAGCATCATGCTCTGCTTTATAAAACATCATTAACACAAAGCAGTCCATCAGATTTCTTCTGATTTATGAGAATTTACTCAATCATAAGTTCTTATTCCACTGTAATGAAACAGATGAAGTTTATGTCCTGGTGCAGCAGCTCAGTAAAGCTGGAGATAGAAATAAGTCTGCCAGTGCTCATATTACTTTTCCTCTTCATTATCTTTTCAGATCTCCATGAGTCATAACTGCTATTAAACTATAATCTAAAATGTTTGTTAGTCAGTGAGATAATTCTGTTTTAAAGTTGGTTTTAAATTAAAAAAGAAAAAGCTGATCGAACATGCACTTCCACTGTTGTTCACCAGAATAAACTCTCCTCTGAGGTTAAACCAGCCTAAATTGATTCAGTAAAATGAAGAAGTATCTCACCTGCAGGTCAGAGATAAAACAGATTTTTACTCTGCCAAAGAAGTCATATTTTTGCCAGTTTGTTTATCTGTGAGCAAGATAACTCAAAGTTATGTAAATATTTTTATATTTCCAGTGAATGATGGTCACAGCACAAAGAAGAAGTCATTAAATTTTGGTGATTATCTGACGAAGATTGTGAATCGAGAATTATTTTAATGATTTGCTGACACTGTGAGATTTGGCAGTTTCCACATTTTCACTGATGACTCTGCTAACAATGTCAGAAACACCGTTGGAGTTTTGTGCCCTTGAAGCTCTTCTATTTCATTTTTTTCTTAATTTTCCAAAAGAAATCACACCTGTATTGATCGTCTTTGTCATCCCTCTGTTGAGGGTCCAGCTCGAGCTGATATTAGAATAATAATATTATGGTGCAGCAGCTCAGTGATGAGCCATTCGGCCCTCCTGCGTGTTTCTCATCATAATAATCCGATCCTTGTGTTGATCTCCAGGTGTTTCAGAGTACCTGAGCACAGAAATCTGCACGTCGAGGCAGAAACGGTTCAGCCTGGTGACGTTTGTGGACTCTCCGGGGTTGGTGGATGGAGACATGAAGTATCCGTTTGACGTGGACGAGGTTATCCTGTGGCTCGGTGAGTTTCAGCAGACTGACCTTTACGTCCTGACTAAGAATCTGCTGATGGTTATTCAAGTGTTTTTAAGATGATGCACGTAGAGATGCTTTCTGTGATTACTGTGGAGTCTTCTCCTCTTTCAGGTGACCTTTGTGACCTGATCCTGGTCTTCTTTGACCCGATGGGTCAGGCTCTGTGCAAACGAACGCTGAACATCGTGGAGAGTCTGAACGAGAAACACGGTGACCGACTGAGGTTTTACCTGAGCAAAGCAGATGAGGCCGGAGGAGAGAGTGACAGACAGGTCTGCACATTCATGATGAAGATCTTTAAATCAGGGGAGCTTCAGTCCATAAAGCTTTACATCCAACTCAATCCAATCCACTTGATTTATACAGCACGATTTTAAAAACACAAGGTAGCCAAAGTGCTGCACAATAATTAAGTAAACACACTAAAACAAACAAGGACCACACAACACACATGCTGTGTTAAAAGCCAAGACATAAAAAAAGGTTTTAAGATGAGATTTAAAGTTTGTGTGGTGGGGGCCTGTTTTGACATGGAAGTGGGGTGGGGTGGGATGCAGTCCCCCGGAGAGCTCTGTAAAGGGCCCCAAATACAATTTAATAACATCAACGCTCCCCTTGATCTGCAGCATTAGCACTAACTGGGCCGGGCTTCAGCGAGCTCACTGGAAAAAACCACTGCAGGTCTCAGCAGAGTTTATGCAGTGACATCAGTGACCTGAAACTTCCATTATTCCATCAACAGTGTTATTTTTAATAAAATAATGAATCACACCATTTTAGAGAGAGAGAAGGCTCACATACTGAAATAGACAAAAAGGAATCCTGAGGTCGCACTACGATGTTTTCATTCTCTCCATCATAAATATGTAAAATCAAAAATCTGTAGAAGTGTGTTGTTGGATTTGTCTCTTTGTGCTGCAAAATGTCCTAAAGTTGCTTAAATTCAGGCGTTAATTTATTAATTTGAACTTTAATTCTTTGTGTTTTTATCAGAGGGTGATGATGCAGATTGTTCAGGAGCTCTGCAAAAGACCAGGACTCAACAAATGTGGTTTTGACATGCCCACCATCTACATCCCAAATCCAAACAAGGTGAGACTCTCCCTGCGGGCCTCGCTGAGATTTTGCACCCTCTCGTTCTTCATTCCCCTAAATGACAAGTGACAATGCTGAATCAGTGACATCTTTTATATCACTTCTTAAAACTCACTTTTTGGACTTGCTTTTACATGATACTTTTTGTTGCCTACATACTTGTTTATCAACCATGTTAGTTATTTATTTTATTTTACCTACACACATTCTACAATTACTTATGAAACTATTTTTATTCTCTGCTGCTCTTTCTCATCGTTTCAGTCTTGTTTTTACCATCTTTTCATGTTTTAATGTACTTTTTTTTTATTACTGTCCTGTCTACCCTCTTCTTTCCATCTTCCTGATGTGATGTTGTCAACTATCAACAGTCATTTATTTATCTATTAATCTATCATCTATTTACTTCACTTCCCTTTATTTAATTGTCCCTTAGAGGATGATTTGGCTTGCAGCAGGCAAACATTCAAATGATCACAGTTAAAGACAAACATACAAAAATACAAAATGTGAGCAGCATGTTGCATCAGGCACAAGGTGCAAAGTCCACAGACCGCAACTCAGTTTAAATAGATAAAAGAGTAGATAAAAGAATGAAAAGATAAATAAATAAGCAGCAGATTTTTTTTATCATCTCCTTATCATTATATATAAAATGAAAAACCTTCTTTACTAATGTTCTTCATATGTGCATGTTGACATTTTAACCTGTACTAATGTAGTATATTCCCGTAGTACTTCATTTTCTTTCCTTTAGTGGTTTTATTTTACTCGACCTTCTGTGCCTTTTCGTCTGACTCTTTTGTTTGTTGATGATTGCTGATTGATGATTTATTGTCTCCAGAGTTCTGCCTTTTTCTTCCTTTGTTTTGTCTCTTAAAGCACTTTGTAAACATCTGTTTTTAAAGGTGCTATATAAATGAAGTTATTATCATGTAATTACTTCTGTTGTCAGCCGAGTCGCTGTGTGAACCAGATCGAGGAGGTCTGCCGCACCGTGGAGAAAACGATCAACCAGACGGTCCAGAACACGCTGAACTCTCTGGAGAAAGACTGCGAGCTCATCGGCGAGGCCATCACCGACACGCTGCTCCAGGACAGGTAACTGGACGACCTGCAGGGCCATGATTTAGATACACAGATACACAGATATCCAGACTAAAGCAGCGTCAGGTCGTGAATAACCTCCGTGTTTCTCTCTCAGACAGATGAGCGCCGCCAACCGCCGCGCCCGCTGTAAGACCTGCCTCCTGACTCTGCTGGGCTTCAGCGTTCCCCTCGCTCTCATGGCGCTCCTGGTGCTCGGATCGCTGTCCAAGGAGCTGCTGGAGGTGGCGTTGGGCAGTCAGGGCATGGAGGCGCTCTCCATCTACCTGGTGAGAGTTCGGACGAGGAAAACTTTCGGGTTTTAAGTCTGTTGTTTGTGTGAATGGGTGAAGTCTGACTGTAGCTGCGGTCTGACCCTCAGACTCCTGTTGTGAGGCTGTTTGACTCGCTCTCCATGGAGCAGCAGCTGTACAGCGTCGGCGGGCTCGTCCTCCTCTCCTTCCTCCTCCTCGTCATGGCACGGTTCTTCTTCAGGTACGAACAGCTCACCTGAGGATTCTATCTGCATCTTTCCCACAGGGGTGAATCACAGTGTGCACGTTTGCTCCCAGGTTGATTTTTTGTTTCCATTTCTCTTTTGTAAAACAGCTGTGAATCTCTCTGTCCTCTCTGATTACTCTTCCTTAACTTAGAATCATCTTCTTCAATTCTTTGCAGAACTCGTCCGACTCTGTCTGGCAAACAGAAGAGGCAGCTGCAGGAGAAGCTGGAGTACGTTCAGGAGGTGGTCAAGACCAAAAAGGTCTGTTCGTGTGCAGGGTTGACTTTAAAACAGGCAGATAAATAACTGTTAAGATTGTTTGAGGTCTGAAGCTGGAGATAGAAAGTCTGCCAGTGCTTATTTGAATTCTTTTCCTCTTATTTTAGTATCTTTATAGATCTCCATGAGTCATAACTGCTAACAAACTATAATCTACAATGTTTTAGTCAGAGAGATAATTCAGTTTTAAAGTTGGATTGTAAATTTAAAAAAGAAAAAGCTAATCAAACATGCACTTCCACTGGTATCAACCAGAATAAACTCTGAGGTTGATCCAGACTGATTTGATGCAGTAGAATGAAGACGTATCTCACCTGCAGATCTGAGATTTTAAATCAACAGATTTATTTTCACTTCCACCAAAGAGGTCATGTTTGCTAGTTTGAGTATCTGTGAGCAAGATAACTCAAAAAGTTATGTAAATATTATGATGATATTGTCAGTGAATGTTGGTCACGGCACGAGGAAGACGTCATCAAAGTTTGGTGGTGATCTGAAAATGACTGCGAATCTAGGAATTATTTAAATGATTTGTACATTGTGAGATTGGGCTGTTTCCACATTTTCATTAATAACTCTGCTAGAAATACCTTTGGTGGAGTTTTGTGCTCTCGAAGCTCCTCTATTTTATTTTTTCTTAGTTTTCCTAAAGAAAACACACATGTATCGATCGTTTTTTGCCATCCCTCTGTTGAGGGTCCAGCTCGAGCTGATATTAGAATAAAAATAAAAATATTTCTCTAATCTTTTCTGCTCTAATCTCGCTAAACAAAGTTGATCAAAGTGAATCAAACCATAATTTAAAATTCTAACTCTGATTTTCTGTTTTTGCTACTCTGATAGAAAAAGCTGTATGAGGACTACCTGCGTCAGAGCGTCTCTGATCAGGACATGGACCTGTGAGGACCTAAAGAACCTTCAGCACTTACGATATATGCACTTGGTACAGTCATCGTAGATTTGATGCTTCTGAAACTGTTACTCCGTAGATCCTGTTACCTCTGAGAACTCCTAACACACCTTTGTATCTTCAGTTACTGCTACAAACTTTATTTTTGTTTACTCATGTCCTCTGTGCCTCTGCTCCACTCCAAAACAGGTGAAAACCACTTAAATATTTAAAACTTTACAAACTATTTATATTTCTTTATCAGAGAAACTGTATTTTTGAGTCACTTTGAATCACTGAAGCTCTCACCAGCATTTTCTACACATTTCCAGCTGCTCCATATCATGAAGTCAGTTTTTAGTATGAATCCATTTCAATATCATGAATGTCTCTGTTTGTCCACTCATATGTAGAATATTAACTAATCTGTAAAAGTCATAAAACAGAAGGACTCAAACATTTACCTGTGAGAATGTTTTGTACTGTCCTGCTCTACAATGTGACCATGTTTTTATTCACATGAACTCAAATAAAAATGTTTAATATACGAGTTATTGAGTTTTCTGTCTTTAAATTTAGATACTTACAGCTTTTGTAGAAAAACACAAAAGTGTTGGGCACCTTAAATCTTTAACTCCTGTGGGATTAACATCTCAAATATGAGCTTAATTATCTCAGCACAACACAATATTTTTACTTAAGTCATTTGTTTGCTCTTCCTTGTTAATGTTGTGAAGCACTAAGTCACAGTTTCACTTATTTTTGGGCTCAGACATTTGTTTAAGGACATTTAATAAGTGGTATGAAGAATAAATTTGAAATGTCATTAATTTGCAGCATTTTTTCAACTTTTGTCTTATTTTATTTGCTATCAGGCATATTTTATGATCAAAATAAACAGGTTATTGGTCTTAGGTCATGATTTGAAGATAGAAATGTAAAATCAAGAGGTTTTTTTTACCATATGAGCATTTTTGTAACCAGTCATAATCCTTTAAGGGTATTGACACCCTTATATCTCATGATATAGACATAAAAAAACAAAAAAACATTTTGCTATTTTAAGTCAACTTTTGGATAACATTTCAATGATCAATAATGATGTTTTTGTGGTGTAAAGTCACCATTTTAAAATAAATGTCAGTATTTCTTAAGCAGTAAGGTAACGCTGACTCATTTTATTGCCTATTAGACCAATAATTCATCATCAATAACTCCTCAAAGTCATAATTTGGAGATGATTGTATTTTTGGAGCACTTAGTGAACTTTTGCTTATTTCACAGCTTACAGACGAGTTTTTGTACGACCTATGTCCCATAAATCAGTCTTTAATATTCCTGAATTGCCTCTAAGGTCAAAGATTTTTTTAATTTAAAGAAATATCCTCTGACCTCTCTTTTGCCCTCTGCAGCAGACGTTTCTCTTCCACACCACACTTTACTGCAGAGGGCTGAAGAGCCGTCTTTGTGTCTCAGATTTCTGTATCAAATCAATCTGAAGCAGGAAAGAGAATCAGAGCTGCAGCTGGGATCCTATTTATGCAGCAACAGAAAATAGAAACAGGGTATAACTTTAAAAACAGCTTTAATCTGAGATAATAAATGATTGGGCTGAAGAATGAGTTAAATCACAGTTTCATTTGGCTTAGACTTTAGTGAGACAGGAAACTATAAATCCTGCTCAGTCGAGAAAAGGAAGCAGCTGCAAACAGAAACTTCAAAACTGCTGCTGATAAAAAGAGTTTCCTGTTTTTAAAGATGAATACTGAACAGTTTTTAACGCCAATATTATTTATTTCAGTTTTCAGATCATCAAAGATCCAGAGAATAAAACAGTGAAAAGTAAATGTTTACATCATCAATCCACCATATATACTGCTTATACCTTTACACTGGGCAGGAGGCAGGGTACACCCTGAACCGGTTGGCAGTCAATCATAGGGCCACATAGAGAGACAGACAACCATTCAGTCACTTTCAGAGCACTTTAAGGTGCTCAGCAGGTCGTCCTGACCACGTCTATACAACTAATCACATTGAGTTTCTGCCATGTGATTGTCTAAGTAGCTATTTGCATAAAGCTAAACAGGTGTACCTATTAAAGTGGCCGGTGAGCTGAAAAATAAATCTGCTGAGATTTATGTTATAAAAATGGAGTTATGGCACAAATGAGCCTCGTTGACCTCCAGGGGTCACCAGGCAGCAGATATGAGTTTATTTATGCTAAAGGGTTATTAATGAGCAGAACTGTATCATCAGGCACACTTATGTCCATATTTTTAATATAATCTTCTTTAAAATAATAATAAAAAAGTGCCCAAATATCCAAACAGCAGAAAGAGAAAGGTATGCGAGAACAGGAAGGACACTGACGTCATTTCCTCAGGCTTAACACCGGGGAAAGTTGTTTCCTGAGGCTGTCACTGACTGATCATTCTGCTCTGGAGGACCTGGAGGACCTGGAGGACACACCTGGAGGTCTTCACAGCATGGATCTGGTTTTAAGTCTCTGGAACGTTCGGTGGACGATCTGAGGTCGGACGGCTCAGCCGCTGGACCGGGACGGTCTGACGGGAAGATGAGTGAAGATTCAGGTAATAAAGACTCGCAGAGTTAAAGTTTAACCCTCTAAACTCCGTATAAATCCTCTGGGTGTGACAGGATTGGCTGTGAGCGCGTGCTGTGCCCGTTAAAACGTTAATTTCCGGTAAACGTTAACGGACACTTGTTGATTTTCTACACTGTGGCTGGTGCTGCGTTCAGGTGTTCCTCTCAAGCTCGGAACTCCCGAGGAGTTACGACGTGCCAGCGTTAAGTGAAACCAAAATACGAATCAGACTTTGCTGTTCAGAACATTCATGTACAGCAGGCGTATACGCTTTCATATTCACAACATATTCCTGATGGTAATACCGACTTAATGAGGCTCTAAAACGTGTTACGCCAGACCGAAGCCAGATTTTCCGATTATTCCGACAGGACGTGAATGCAGGGCAGCTAACGGAATGGGTGTGTGTTACTATGGTCTTAATGCTATTTTCTCCATAACTCGACTTTACAATCAACATTTGTGACAAACTCCTGCTTGTTATTATCGTCTGTTTAACTCTGAATTAATTTAATTGATGTTACAGCGCTAAACTGCTCGACTATAACCCTGATAGCTTTCTTGGTCATAGAAGTGAACGAATATGTAACTGTTAGCTGTTAGCGAGCTAACTGACACCAACTAACACACATTATTATATTTTTATAACATTAAAAAAAATAAAAAAAAATAAAAATAAAAATAAAAATTAGTTTGGAACCCTGAACGCCAACAAATCCCACAGGGTCCCTAAACCAGACCTGATGAGTCATGGTTTGCTTTTAATTTCTTTTTTATTTAATAAAGAAACTAAAACTAAAAGAATGAAAATAATGATTACAGTTCAAATATGAGACGACAAAAATGTTGGTTGCTTTATTTCTAACCTTCTTTACAAACTTAAATGGAACTTTTCAATTTGAGGATGCAAAGTAACTGCATAATTAAAAACTAAAACAGGTATAATATCTAATTATATGATAATATAAAAAAAACCTTTAAAACCTTCCTGATTCCATTGGCTCCATATTTTAACAAGTTTTTTAAAACAACTTTGGTCCCTTGTTTTAGGTTTTGGGTTTTTGCATGCCTATAAACCCCTCTGTTTCAGCCCTGCACAAAACAGGCTGTTGTAGTGTAAACTCACAAACTGGCCAATTTTTTAAATAATCTTTTTCTTAAAGCTCACATTTTACAAACAACAGATCACCTGGAAAAAGACAGATATTTTAAACAGGTACAGAAATATGCACCACCAGGGGTTTATGTTAGTTTAGCAAAGATTTATAATAGAATGTAAAACATTCAGTAAAAAAGAAATAAAAGTATGTATATGTGCATTTATAGTTATATACTCAAACAAGTTCACTAAATATTTTAAATTTGGAGCACAAATTTGTAGTTTTCACAGCTTTTTGGTCGTAAAAGGTAGACGTTTTCAAGTCAAGTTCTAATTCTTTTTTAAAGGCACAAAAAGCAGGTTGGGTTTTTAGAAACTTTTTTTGAATATAAAAGTTAGCTAACAGTATCATGAGGTTGCAAAGATAATTTTCATTTTCGAGTTTAACCTTTGTCTAACCAGAGCCGTTGAAGAATAGAGTTATAACACTTTTATTGCTGCCTTCTGAGTCACTTGGCTCATGTAGGTCTATCGTAGTAATTATAATAATCATAACAATAATAATAAAAATAATAAATGGTATTTGTTTGCACTTTACATTTTCGCAATCTCAAAGTGCAACAGGGGTAGACAAAAACAATAAAGATTAATGCAATTGAAATAATTTATAATAATAAAAAAAGAGTCAAGATAAATAGATTCTTAAAAAACTAGAAAGCACTTGGAGAGCGCAAACCTCTGCCAAGGTAGGTTTTTTTACCAAGTGCCCTGACCATTTTATGCCAAAAATGGTCCTATCTCGCAATGTCAAAGAATTCTGATCCGGATCAGTCCCAAAATCTAATCATTTGTTCCTCTTTCCATTCCACACATTTCCTGAAAATTTCATCCAAATCCGTCCATAACTTTTCAAGTTATTTTGAACACAAACAGACAAACAAACCAACGCCGGCAAAAACATAACCTTCTTGGCGGAGGTAATAATCCATCCATCATTGATAACACTGATCCCTTTGGGGAGGCAGGCACACAGACAGACAGAGTCACCAATCAACCCAACGAGCATGTTTTTGGTATGTGGGAGGAAGCTGGAGTGCCTGGAGAGAATCCATGCACAGGGAGAACATGCAAACTCCACACAGAAAGCATGGATGGAAGATACAGAAAAAATACTTTATTAATCCCTTTGGGGAAATTCAGGATTTTCTGTCTGTATTCATAGAACTGTGGGTAAAATAAGTATTTTAAGAGTATTTAAATCTTCTTTGTTTTCTGGAAATCATCTCCTGTACCCCACTTTGAGAGCCACTGTCCAAGATGCTGGAAAACCTTTACAGTAGGGCTGCACAATTAATCATGATTTTATAGTTAATATGATATGAGCCTTTGCAATAAACACATCACCACAGTCTGAATTAAATGTGTTGGATCAGTTTTGTTGTTTTCAGCTCTGCCTTCACACCTCTTTATTCAGTCAGATGAGGCTAAAATTGCTTTAAGCTCCCTGTATATGTATTTACAAAGGTTTAGTGAAGAAAAAGTTTCTTCAGTTTCAGAAAAATCCCATTCCAACTGCAGGTGTGGAATAAAACAGAATCGTCTCAGTCAGGGCAGTGACTGTTGGTTTATATGAACTCTTGTCTTTTTTTTTTAAAGATTAATTTTTGGGGGTGTTTTAGCCCTTTATTGACAGGAGGGAGAGAGGCAGTCGATAGGCTTGTGAATGGGGGAGAGCGAGTAGGGGAGGGCATTCTGGATTCGAACCATATGAACTCTCTTTTGTAAAATGATCACAGCTTATAGTTTCTGCACTCTGCAGGTTTTCTTCTTTACTGAGCTGCTCAGAGCTCGGAGAGGCTGAAGGACGCAGAGGTCTTCATCAGATAAACTTGTCTCTGCTGGTTGAGTCTTAAAGTTCGTCTCTCTTCTCTCAATGCTCCACCGTCCTGTTTCCCATATTTACCTGGTCCTGTCCTGGTTTTAAATGTCCACAAACATCACTGATGTCAAAACATCATAAACCTGCTCACCCCTCCCTCCAGAGACCAGCCTCCAGGCCCAGCTAGCCGAGTGCCGAGCGCAGGTGGAGCACTGGCAGGGCGTGGCGACGATCTGCGAGCTGAGCAAACAGGAGGAACTGGCAGAGCTGCAGAAACAATGTGATCAAGAGATCCAGTCCCTCCAGGAGGCTCTGAGAGGTAAGAGAGCTGTTTGTTTCTAAGTCGACGTTAAACTGGTTCTTATTTAAACTGTTGGATGATTTTTTTGGTCTAAAACGAGGAAAATAAAGTCCCTGTTACACCGTAGACGTGTCTGAAGTAAAGAGAAGCTGTCATGAGAGCTCAGGATGTGTTACATAATGAGAGAAACTTCACGTACGTCACACTAATATAGTTTAAGCTTCAGAAGGATCTTTGGTGAAAGTTTAAGAAGTCTGTGGCTCAGATGATCTGGACTTTACCTTCAGTCGTCCCAGATAAAACCTGACATGTTGGACTTTCAGCCTCTGAGGGAAAATATCAAACCTGAAGCTTTTGTTCTTTTAAGGAGTTTATTTTGTAATGTTGAGAATATTCACATAAATCTGCTGCTGTGTTTACCCAGGAGGAGCAGAAAAGGCTAATAAAGCCTCTGAGCCGACTTGTTTACAGCTAATCATTTCTTAAGGATCGTTTTATCATGAGGTTATCTACAGCGGAGTGTCGTTAAACTCAGGTGTACGAGAAAAAGAGTTCAGAGGAAGATTTTCTCTTTAAATGTAACTTTAAGAAGAAAACGCGATGAAGAGAATCAACAACAGTTTGGTAGAAGCTGTGTGCAGTCAGCAGCACTCTGGCCTCAGTGAGAAGGTCTCAGGTTTTTAAGTCTAAGGAGACTTCGTGTCTGGACTGGAGATAATTTTATGTGCAGTAAATAAAACTTTTCCTGCATGTATTCAAACATTTTTAAACTTTTAAAATATAATTTACGAGGTGTGTTTATGTTTGAAACAAGAACAGTTAGATTAAATATTAAATACAGATGTGTTTTGGTTTTGGGGATAAAATTTTGGAATAAGCTCAGTGATGAATTAAAATAACTTAAAACTCTTAAAGTTCAGAAAAATCTTAAAGCATAAATTAATTAATGCTAATAAGGTAAAATGATTGCACAGTATTAGATTTATAGAGGGATGTCTTATGTTTTTTCCTTAAATGTCAAATTTATCTTGGATTGTACACGACAGACAAAAAGCTTCAGCCTATACCTTTTTCAGTTATTGACCAGTTTGTGTCAAGTGATTTTACTCTCTGTTTGTTCTTATCATGTATTTATTTATTTTTATTCATTTATTTAATTATAATATCTCTGTTTTTCTCTGGATTATAAACTGAGAAGACTGTGATTTCAGGAGCACTCCAGAGTCTACGAAGGGGAAATGTAAAAGAATTAAAGTGTGTTTTGGACACGGACCCTTTAGTAATCTTTATTTCATTATTCTTTTGTGTTTCCAGAGACAGCCGCTCAGTATGAAGCTCGTATCTCCGTCCTGCAGTCTCAGCCTGTGGAGTGGAGGAGAGCCAGTGGACACATCATGGTCAGTGTCCTCTGAGTCTGCTCTGTTTTTATGGAGGTGTGTCTCCTCGTGTTCAGGTCTGATGAAAGGTTTGGACCTCAAACATCACATGTGGTGATTATGCTCATGAAGAGGCTTTAAGGACCTGCACACCTCCATATTTTACTGCATCATAAACCTGGAACTCAAGCTTTGGATGTTTGTGCTGCCTCCTTCATTTTGCTGCAGGATTAAAATCCTGAATTAATGATTATTTTAAGTTCATTGCCCATCTTTTCTGCTTTTGCTTCTGCAGCTTTTATACTTTAAACCCTCATGTGTTACAGATAATATTTCTGCCTTTTGTTTCTTCATAATCAGGGATGATGATTTTTAGTGTTTATCAGAATTGGCAGATAATTCCTCCAAAAGATAAATATTGGTTCTGGGAGCTACGGACATTTCTGCAGATATTGACTGCCTATTTCTTAAAACATATGAGCAATAATTAACTTTGTCAACTTTTAGCAAATTTACTTTATTTTGAAATTAAACATTCTAAGAAATAGGGCTGATTTGTCTGCAGATTTATAAATCAGTGATTGCTGCTCTTGAAGGTGCTGGAGCTTGATTTTATCGTCACTTTTAAAAGTATTTTTGTAAATAATGTAGGCGTGATCCTGTACATAAATATCTTTTTATATTTTAGCTACAGTCTGCATAAATCTTAATTCTATTTTTTAACTTCTCTATTTATAATGTTTACTTTTTTGTGTTCTTTGCTATCACACAGGATACCAAACTATGTTTCACTGTACAAATTCGGTTGCCTAACAAATGTTTAAATAGTGAAAATAAAGAGCTTTTCTATTTTATTTTATTCTAAAGCACAAAAAACACTTTGTCCTCTCCAAAATCCGTATCGACGTCAGGATGGGCTCAAATAAGTTTAAGATATCCATTAAGACTTTGATTTTTGTCTTCATTTGCTCCTCGGTCTCTTAGATGAGTGGCAGAAGGAGCAGGACGGACGGAGACGTGGTCAGTCACGACTCTCAAACCTCGAACAGTCTGAACGACACCGACTCGGCGTCCTCGGACAGGAAGCAGCCCCAGCAGGTGGATCCGGAGGCGGCGGACGGCGAGGCAACGGCGATGACGTCAGACGGTTATTTTTCCCTGAGAAACTGCGACTCTGCATCTCTGTCCTCGTTCTCCATGGACACGCCGTCCCTGCCCAGGAAGACGCACGCTCAGGAGGACACCGACTCGCTGGTCTCCACGGGAACGCTGGTACCCGAGGCCATTTACCTGCCGCCAGCGGGGCACCGACTGGTGACGCACGGGGACTGGGACGCTCTGAACGCTCAGGTACAGCAGAGGACACGTGCTGCAGAGTGTCTCCATTCTAGTCCTCATATACGGAGTACCCTGATCCAGCTGTATTCTCAGTCCGTCTGAGATGATCTGTTTAAACTCCTGTCACTTTAAGGCCCCCTCCCCTCATGAGTACAACTTTGTACTTATTCTACAGTCTGTGCTCTGCGCTCTTAAACTACAGATGAAACAACGATATGACATCAAACTGGTAGGCCATTTCAGGTGGCTACTGGCACTGTAAAGAGGGAAAAGTCCTGATGTTGTGGACTTTTGTCTTGTGCATAGAAGTGCTTTATCACACATAGGAAGCATGTAAACACACTGAAGGGAATATAAAGCTTGTAGAAGCATGGTACGGCCCTTAAGTGTCTCCTTTCAGTGCATGAACATGCTCCAGAGTCCGCAGGTTAGGGCTGGGCAATAAGGCCTTAAAATAAAACCCGATTTTCTTCCACAACACTTGATTCACAGGTTTTAATCGCTTTTTCCCTCTCCAAAAAAAGAAGGAAAAAAAACCAAACCCAAGTGACAGAATTAACATGAGAAACATGTGAAAGCATGTGAATGACATGCCAGCACTCTGTGAAACGGCTTCACTCGTACCAAACCCACCAAACCCTCTCCATAATCAGGTGACTGTTTGTTTGATGCTCAGGTGTCGGAGCTGAGGGAGGAGGTGAGTCGCCTGCAGGCGGAGAAGGAGGAGCTGGAGAAGGAGCTCGACACGCAGACCAACCACACTCACAAACAGGTAAATGACTCATGAAGAGTTACAGTAGATACGCAGCGTGCAGAGTTATGTTTGTTTATCTGTTTGCTTTTGTTTTCAGGTCTCGCTGCTTCAGTCTCAGGTTCAGACGTCAGAGGCTCTGCTTCAGGATCTGCAGAAATCTTTCAGCCAATCACAGAGCGCCGTGCAAAGCCGACTGGTGAGAGAGAGACCATGATTTTACCCTTAAGAGCAGAGTTTGGCCATTAATTAGGTTTAAATTTCAATTACAATCACTGCCTCGCACAGTTAGGAAAACGGAATAATTGTGATTATATGATTACTGTGTCACTTGTTTGGTCTTTTTCCCATCTATAAATATTTTTTGGTATTTTATCCCATGTGTTGTCATGTATTATTTGGTCTTTAATCTTCAGAAAACAATCATTAAGAGCCTTTACTTGCATGTGGTGCATTTTGTACCAATGAGTAATTATAATAATGATCTAAATATCTATCAAAACAGTTACTATATTTGCCATAATGGAGCAGCCCTCTTGGAGTATGTGACATTATTTCTGTGAAGTTTACGCCTCCTAACAGGTACAATTAAAACTTTTTAGCTGCATAAACAGAAACACAGTTGGGCTCAAGCAAAGAGAAACATGAGCATGTAAAGTTTTTTCATATAAAATCTAACTGGAACAACTTTGCTTCAGTGTTCCAAAGACTAAATTGTTTGCTGTCCAATAGTTTGTTCTATAAATTGATGTCTAACATGAACTTTTTATAAATGGAGGCTGAGCTGTCGGTGTCCCAGAGGAGGATGTGCAGCGATCTGTCCCGACTGAAAGGGGAAGAGGTCGGGGAGGAAGAAGTTGACTCGAAATCCTCGTACACATCAATACTGCAGGTGAGAGACTGATCCAAGTTTATTTATAGAAAATCTGCTGCATGAGGAAACTTCTCTGGTTTCTAAAAAAGGAACAGAAACCATCAAGAGTTTAGTTTCTGTAACTTCCTTCAGTGAAGAAAAGCTGCTTTTGTTTTTAACTTAAAGTTGTAGAAATTATTGTTAAAATATTACAGTAACCACATTTTTGTTGTTTTGTTTCTGAAGGCCTTAAAAGTTTTTGTCTTCTTCATGTGGTTTAAATGTGTGATCTGACTGCTGACCTGTAGGGGGCGCACTGCGAGGAGCGACTCCGCATCGAGATCGTCAATCTGAGGGAGGAACTGGACACCAAGGCCGAGGAGAACGGTTGGTGGTTCACTTCCTTTTTTCTCCCGTCTTCATCCTCTCTCTCTCCACATTCTTACTCTCTTTCTCTTCATGTCCTTCTTCGTCTCCTCGTCCTCCTCCCTCTTTTGTCTTATCTCCTACATTCGTCTCCTCCTCCTTTATCCTTTCTCCACTTCCATCAGATCTTTGTCTTCTAGTTTCTACATTCCCTCTTCTTCTTCTCTTCTTTCTCCTGTCTGTCATTTCCATTTCCTTTCCCCCAATCATTTTTAAGTTTGATGTTTTATTAACAGAAATGTTTTTATATTTTTTTCTTCCCTTCTGCTCGGACTAAACCTTCCATCACCAGAAGTTTTAGAGGGTAAGTGAACGCCTCCTGAGTCCATCAGTCTGATGAAATTATTCAAGTTTAGGGTTATACGAGTTTGCATTAATTTAGCTTTTAACACCTTAAAAAATAACATTTTAATTTGAAAACAGGCCAAGATCATGATTAATTAAAATCTTCTGTGAAAAATTGCACTTGTTCTCATATCTGCCTGTTTTCTGTGTCTTCAGTGCAGTTATCGAGCCTGAAAACGGAGACGGAGAAGATCCAGGCTCAGAGGGATCAGCTGCAGGCCGAGCTGCTCTCCTGTCGCACTGAGCTCGACGCCCTGCGGGTGGCGCTGTCTCATGTTCAAGGAACCAGCAAGTCCCTCAGCGGGGACAAAGTAAAGCAGCTTAATGTTTCCTCTGAACCGTCAGAGACTGTAGTTAAATGTTTTAGCAGAACATCAATGGATGTAAAATCATCAGAAGGGGCCTCATTTTATTAGATATTTTCCTTATTAGTTAAGCAGATATTATGATTAATTATCCATAATTTAGGGTCTATCAGGTATTTTAAAATTTGTTTTTACTTTCCGAATGAGTCTTTTGGACCTCCTCTGCAGATGAAATTGTTTTTTTGCTGAATTGAATGAATCAAAACTACATTTTCTGCAAAATAATCTGTAACAACTCAACCAAAACGACACAGCTGGGTCACAAAACAAAATTTAAACTATTTTCATGACAAACAAAATATTAATGTCTGCTCAGAAAGTTCAACAGAATGTGGCCGAAAGGGAGTCCTCATGCCAGGTTTAAAGCTCTAGGCACCAAATATTGAGTTTATTTTTTATTCTGTTAGAAAATGCTGAACATTTTTAATTGCATTTATATGTTGGTAAAGTTTCAAAAGCAAATGTAACTGATGTTTTGTAAAGTTTGGATGGTGCTCGCTCATAGGTTTAAAATATTAAGGATTAAAAATATCTATGTTATCTAGATTCAGTACTTTTTAATACTCTCTATAAAAGAATTAACCATTGTGTGGCCTTTAAAACATCAAATATTAGACAGTTTTGTACATTTTGACAGCATCAGTAGGTAAAAGTTTTGGGACAAAATGCTTTACTTTTTTTCTGTTGGATTTTCTTTTAAAGTTTATTTTGATGAGAATTTGATATCTATTATTACTTATTCTTGTCACTTTTTTTCTGGGAATCATTTAGAGAAAATGTATTTTACTCTTTCTCTATTGTAAGATAATGAGAAATTGTAGTCTAGTGTATATTCTGTTACTTTTACATGATCATAAATACTGACTTGTATTTTCATAACTGAACATGTTTAATGCTCGTCTTTGTTGTGTCTTGTTTATTTTCAGGCGGCTCTGCAGCAGCAGGTCCTGGAGCTGCGCAGTCAGGTGATCAGTCTGCGCTCGCAGGTGGACACGAGTCAGACGGTTCAGCGAGACTTCGTACAACTTTCACAATCTCTGCAGGTGAGAGGACGACAGGTGGAGCTGACCTCGGGGGTGAGGGGTCAAAGTGGCTGAATTTGTGAACACAGGGTAAAAGCTTTGGAAATCCTTAGAGTCAGAGAATCTGAGCCAGCTTCATAAAGTAAACAAAGAGCTCCCAGACTTTTTCAGGATCCTGGTTTGTACTCTTGAATCTGATCCCTGACACTTTTCCTGTCCGTCCTGCAGGTGAAGCTGGAGTTGATCCGTCAGGCTGAAACTTTTGATCAGGTCAAAGAAATCCTGGAGGACGGAGGGAGCGAAGCCGGATCGACGCCCGCAGATGCCTCATGAGTTTAAGAAGAAAACACTTTTGAACCAAAGAGCAGCGACCAAGGCTAAAAAACAACCTGAGACCAACAAGGGGACTAAAGGAGACTAGTGGGACCAGGATGTGGACTCGTGAAACGCTGCAGAGACAAGGACAGAGTTCTGGAGAACTTAAACACTGGAGAGCCACTGAGAAGCTGCTCCTCAGAGACCAAAGTGATTTTAATGAACTCCGGAGACACTTCAGGAGTTTCATACTCTTAACTAACAAAAAGAAACACGGTTATTCTTCACGGAGAACGACGACGACGGCCTCGGGAAAGTTTTAAAGAGGTTTTTTTAAGTCAGAGAAAAAGTCTGATCAGACTTTAAGACTTTTTACAGATTTAAGACTTTTCTCCTCAGAATTCTGACGTAGGCCTCAGACTTCAGAACTTTAATGTCAGAGTTCCAACCTTAGTCTAAAAAGTCAGACTTTACCAAATTCTTACATTTGTTCCTAAAAATTCCAACTTTTATCTTAGAATTCTGACTTTTCTCATAAGAACTCTGACTTCAGTCTCAAAATCCCAATCTAAGTCTCAGAATTAAGTCTCAGACATTCCTGACTTCAGTCCCAGAATTTGGACTCAAGTCCCAGAATTCCGACTTTAAAGCTGCAGTAGGTAGAAAGCCAGAAAACGGTTGGTTTTTGAGTCTCATCTGAGTTAGGTTTCGTTCGTCTCCGTCCTGAGCCCCTCCTACCAGACGAGCACGCGCACACAGCATTTTTTCGACAGAGTCGCCATCGAGCCACTGCTGGAATTCACCGGTCCACTTAGTACAATTTTGAGTAATGTCCGAGTCAAGCTTCAACTGTACTCTTTACTAACGGTTAGCAGACAGCTAAGCTGTTAGCAGCATTCAACCTACTGGTAGCCTGGCTCTGTCTGAGTCTGTCCCTCCGCTCCGGGGCTGTGACTCTCTCTCCCCCCTCTTCTCTCACCGGTATCAAGTCTGTCCCTCCACTCTGGCTCCATCGTGGCACTCTCTCTCTCTCTCACCGGTAGCCTGGCTCTATCTGAGTCTGTCCCTCCGCTCTGTGGCAGCGGGCCCCCCCTCTACCCTGGGCCCGGAACAGCAGACCCGTTTGTCCCCCCCCCCGTCGGCGGGCGCCATTGCCACTTGCTCTCTCCTTCTGCTGGCGGCACAGAAACGCACATATGCAGTAGAACAGCCAATAGGAACGCAGTGGTCTGAGCTGACCTTTGATTGGTTGATGCACATCGTCCCGATACTGATTCTTTAGAGGCTGAACACAGAGCCGTGGTGAGGTGCAGAACCTATTGCTTGTCTCAGACCACTTGACTTACATTATGCTTGGAGGATATTAAAGAATTTTCACTCAGTTATACTAAACAATGTTGCCTACTGCAGCTTTAAGTCTAAGAATTCCAACTTAAGTCTGAAATTAAGCTGAGAATTCAATCTTAGTCTAAGAATTCTGACCTTAATCTAGTCTCAAAATTCCATCTTCAGTCTGACTTAAGTCTCAGAATTCCATATTTAGTCTCCGATTTTGGACTTAAGTCTTATAACTCCAAATATGCAACTTAAGTCTGACTTTGGTCCCAGAATTCTTAATTTTTCCCTCAGAAATCCAACTTTATTCAGAGACCTCGAAAAAAACAGTAAACCATTGGACGTCCTTTTCCGAAGCCCTGGTCGTCTTCCGTGATTTCTCACTAACACTCGCCTGTAGATATCTTTTATCGAACTGACTTCAGAGCGATGCTCCACAGATCATGGTATTTCTTTACCACGATTAATCTTCCCGTTGTTCTGTTCAGGACTCTAAAACGATCTCAGTGCAATAATGAAAAGTGAAGCGATAAAAACTTTACCTACATTCCAGACGTAATTTTACGACATTAATTCAACTTTTTACATTTTTCTCATCGTTAACTGTTTTCTACAAACTTTATAGCCTTTAGACTTTAAGTTAATTTAAGTTTGTTTGTTTTGAAGGAAACTCCAAAATGTCTGTAAAAATGTGAAAGTGTAACACTGTTTAATGTTGATATATTTTAAAAAGTAAAAAGAGATTTTCTTCAACTTTTGATGGCTATGAATTTTTTCTCCTTTAGAGGAGACGAAGTTGGAACACTGCATTATAATTCTACTTATTTACTGAAAGGAAGAAAATACTTAATTTCCATTAAAGCTCCATTGAGTGGAACATATCTGAACAGCTCAACTCCAAACCCTCCAAACATGTTTAAGGTCAAAATTCCAAAATATCCCTTTAAGACACTAAAGGTTTAAGTTTAACCTGTTCAGCCCCACCCCCTTTTTTAAGCCTTCTGCTCGAAACCCACAAGGTCTATTTGAATAATTTCGGTGTCATAATAAAAATAACACTTGAGAGATTTGTCCAGACGTGTAGTTATCTGTATATGTGTTACTGGGACAGAGTAAATGAAGAGAGAAGTCAGAATAATTTGAAAATTTCATCCTCGCCTAAAACAAAAACAATTTTGTATTGTGAGTATCTCTTAGAAATGATGCTGGAGTGGCTGTAAAACTCTAAAAATGAATAAAAAAATATTTTTACATCATCTCTGCGAAGGATTATTGTTATAAAGTGATGCAGAGCAAAATTAAAATGGTTTTATAACAATATGTTCAGGCGAGGATTTTGAAACGGTGCATATTGAGCCAAAGGTCATAAATATATGTTTTTTTGTCAAATAAAAGCCAACATGACTGTAGTCTTAAAGGCACAGTTCACTGCTTTGTGCTGTCTGTCGAGGAGCTATTCTCCTGAGCCCCAGCAGACCCAAATTTGGGTCCTATAGGGTATGACCCCAGGTCAAAATCCTGAACTATCCCTTTAAGACACTAAAGGTGTTAGTTTAAGTATGACCCCAGGTCAAAATCCTGAACTATCCCTTTAAGACACTAAAGGTGTTAGTTTAAGTATGACCCCGGGTCAGTCAGTCTGTTTATTACATATCTTTATTCTTTAAGAATAAAATCAACACAGAATAGTTTTAATAACTCTCACCTATATATTAACTTCAGTACATACACAGAAAAATATTTTGCAGCTCTTCGTGGTGTTTTTTTTTTTTTTTTTTTCAGATGGCTTTATGTGTTGTTTTTTTTTCTCGGCCACGTCTTGTTTGAGTCTCGGCCGTGGCCTCGGCGGCTTCAGTGCGAGAGCTCACGTCTCTCCCTCTCGGCTTTAACGACATCTTTACACTTTACCTGCGGAGGGAGACACGACAGGGTCAGTGGGGACAAACAGGACGTAAAGTCAGGAGTTTGGGCTGGGCAGGAGTAAATAATGGTCGATAAACTCAGGTTTATCTGATATGAAGCTTCATTCAGCCGATCAAAGCTCAACAGTCACACACAGGCAGCAGCATGTTAATAATTTTATATTTAAGCAAGTTTGAAAATTTTTCTGTTAATGTTTAAAAGTATGTCAGAGGGTTGCTGTTTCACAAACAAGCTTGAAAAGGAGTTAAAAAATAATTCTTTCAAATTTTATCCAGTTTACAAAATGCAGAAAAAGCAGAATGTTAGTTTGATTTCTGTGAAGCAGAGTCAAGGCAGCAGACGTTACTTCATTCATACTTTAAGACGAGCCGAGATATTAATTGACAAGCAATTCTAACATTTTAAGTCATGTGGCATTATAAAAATTATAATCAAATTTTTGTGCCCAAGACTACAAGTATGACTTTTTTTAATCTGACAACATAATGCATCATAAATAATCTTAATCACTGACCCATTTCAGGGCCTAATAATAATAATAATCAAATACTTTTTGAAATGTATTTTATGGAAATTATTCTTATTATTTAAAAATGAGGAGATAAGTAAGCATACTGGCCCTTACATGGTTAACAACTCCAAAGTATATTTAATATTTGATATTTATATTTTAGGCTGAAGTGTTTTTAAAAGTCTGACTCATTTAAAGTGGAATAAAGGAATAAACCACTTTATTTTTCAAGCTGTTTTTTGGAAAGCTGACATTTTTTGCCATTAGGGATGAATGCGTTAGACAATTAAAAGGGTTAATAACAAACATGTATCAGCACAAAACCCATCACATCAGCACTCAGGATCAAACACATAAGCTCGGAAATATTCATAAACATCACAAACATAAATATTTTTCCATAACAGCTGAATAAATAAAACAATAGAGAGAAACTACTGTGACGAGCATGATGCAGGATGTTTATACCGTTATTCTGAGGATACCTTTTATTGTTACGGGTGTGAAGGAGGGAAACAGGTTTAGACTTGAAGGTCAGAGGGTAAAAAAACATCAGGGAGAGAAAAATTAGAGAAAATGATCAGAAAATAAAAACAGATTAGAGGGAGAGAGTTAAACTGTGAGAGGGAAGAGACAAAAAAGGTTAAATTAACATCTGAGAGTCAAACAGAATAAAAGGTAAGTGAATTAAACTGTTAAATTAAAGTTTAAATAAAAGAGGAAATGGGAAAACTGTTAAATTATCAGGATGGAGGTAGTTTAAAATAATCAAACATTACTGATTAAAAAGGATCAGGGGTCTATTCAATCAAAAATATTACTGATGTCACAAATTTTAACATGAATGGGTTAATCTAAAATAAAAACAGAGCCACAGAAGCTGTTTTATATTTCACTGCAACCATATCTGCAGGGATTGAGACTGTCAGACAGAAAAACCATCAGTCAAATTATGTGGTGACCACCCTGAAGGATTAAGTTGCAGCGTGTTTTGTCGCTGCCCAAATTCAGCTGGAGCTTCACCAGATAGTTTCGTACCCCAGGAGTCATTCAGACCACAAAGCATGTAAACACTGGACCAGGACTGACATGGACCAGAAGGGACACACCAAGTCTGTCTTTGAGCCTGAGTCTGGAGCTGCAGTCTGAGGTATCGGGCTTTAGCCCCTCTCCCATGTGGTGTCTCCCAAGGCTCCATCCTGGGACCACTTCTCTCTCTGTATCTACTTGGTTTGATCTTTGAGGTGTTTCACGTCATCTGTACTCAGGTGATACACGGATCTACCTGTCCTTAAAGAAGGATGATGGCAGCTCTGTTTAGACTCACATAGTGTGTCAGTGACGTTACAGTAGGGATGTTCTATACCACTTTTTTTCAGACCGATACCAGTACAAGTACTCACTCTCGAGTACTCACCGATACCAAGTACCGATACCACAGGTACTTTTGATACATAAAATTTCAATTAACACAATGACAGATAATTTTGAACAAAGACCTTTCTTTTTGAAAAAAGGCAGCACAGTGACTCTGTAACAGAGAGTTAAAGATTTTGGACTTGAGTCCCTGGTCCGGCTGATGAGAGACACTGGACTCAGGCTGCTGCTCCAAATATCAGTGGTGAAGCTAATGGCCGGAGCGTTGCACAGCAAGCTGCTCACAGGCTTTTTAACAGAGTCATGTTCCTGTGGCATCACAGTTCTCAACTATGGCTGAGAAGGAACTTCATACTTCGCCTCCACAACCCTCATGAACCGTCGGAATCCCACGTTCTCCACGTTCGGATAGGTGAGCTTCAATTTCTCTGTCTTCTGTGGAGTTTGCCGTAAAGTTGGCTGTAGGAATTTTTCCTCTTTTCCAGCACAACAGCTTCAACCTCTGTGCTCATTCTCGTGTTTCACACTGAGGTGTTATATCAAGTTACCAGTATTGAACGAACTACTCTTCATAAAACCTCTTGCAGGTTTTGCTCTGCAGAGTTTGCATTCTGCCAAGTTTGGGTCGTCTTTGTTGAAGTCAAAGTATTTCCAAGCCGGCCAAGTTTTGGCGATAGGAACAGCCATGTTTGTGGGTTTATTGTCTGAACAGGAAGTGAAGCGCATGATGATTCACCGTGTTGTCAAACCGCAGCAGTGTAGCGCCAACTACTGGCGAGGAGGACTTAGTCGACGCAAGTTTTTTTTTTTGCCTTGAGTATCGGTGGCTGGCAGGAGTACTCCTTAAATTCAAATAAGGCCAGTATCGGCCCGATACCGATACCTGGTCGGTCGCCCATCCCTACTTTAAAGCCTCAAGCTTTTTTTTAGAGTTAATGAAACCAAAACAGAGATCATCGTGTTTGGCCCCTGAGGACTTAAAGAGGCCCCTCAAGCAGACCTGAGCTCGCTGCAGCCCTATCTATTGATATCTATTGATCTATTGATTGACTCAGCAGTGATTTTAAACTGATCAACAGAAAAACTCGGTTGTTAGATCCAGTTTATATCACCCGAGGCTGTTTGTTTTTATCTTTTATAAACTACTGTGACCACATCAGTCTTCAGAAAATCCTTTAAAATGAACAACCCCAAAGACTACCATAGATATTTATATGTTAAGTTAAAAACCACAGTTTGTATTCACGTTCCCCTGACAGAGTAAAGTAAAGGCGCGATAAATGAGTCATAAACTCGGCTTACCCTCCAGGTATGTGCGAGCCACAAACTTGAGCATCTCGTCGATGAGGATGACGGGGAAGGAGAGCTTCAGGACCATCATCCACTGCTCCAGGTTCAAGTGAGTCAGTTTAAAGATCATCTGTGGACCACAAAACAATCAAGATTAATGTTCTAAATGAACACGGAATAATCCTTCATTCAGCATAAAGCTGTTTGTTGAAGATATCTATTCAGATTTCCACCCACGAGATAAATCCAACAGCCTCTTGATTCAGTATCTTGATGCATCACAGTGAGTAATATCCTTGATTTTCCATCTTACTACGCCAGGATACATTTTAGATAAAAAATACAACAGTCAGATAAATATGAACCCCTGGCTTTTGAGATCAACTGCAGCAAATATCGCTTTTCATTGTAAACCAAAAATGAATTCAGGTCTAATCTTCATAAACTTGTTCTTTTCTTCTTGACGCTGCAGTCTAACAGCAGCCTCTGCAAGAATAAACCACTGCCTGACGCTGCATCGATGCATCTTCATCTACGTTTACATCACGATGCATCGATCAAAAGATTATCTTTGACATCCCTAATGCAACCTACAAACTTAAGATCTTATAATGTTACTTTAACTTTGAATATTTCTGAACACCCTCTCTGGGTGACTTGACCATTTGAGTGTTTGTGTGAAGGAGTGCATGATGGAGTGTTTTTAGGAGCAGAGGGAGATACGAGTTCTGCTGGGACTCACGGGCAGGGGGTCGACGTAGATGATCATGAAGTGGAGGGACATGGAGAGACTCATGGCGCTCACCAGCCAGCCGTTACTCCAGGGAGGCATACGGACCAACGACTGATTCTCTGACAGGCTGAGGACCAAAGAGGTCGATATTCAGACAAAGAAATAAAAATAAAAGAGTGTGCTGAGGCAAACTTTAGACGATAAGGTTGTAGAAAAATGTGAGAGAATAATGAACACTGTGGATTATTCTTTGGGTGAAACTGGTCTTAATACTTTTGTCTTAAACATTTAATTTATTGTGCCCACATTCACTCTTACAGTAATCATAATAACAGAGACATAAGAGTCAGTCAAAGTCATGTCCCTTGAATTCCTGCTTTTATGGTCATACTACCTCAATTGCACCTTACTGTACTGATCTGTTGAGCCACTGTTGATTTCTTGCACAAGTCTCTTTGCACTCCTTTACTCTGCTGCTCTGTACTCCAGTGTGCTCTGTGTTTAGATTAGGTTCAGTGTTGTAAATAGTGTCATTATTTTTTTACTTAGTTTTATTTAGGTAAATGCTGTAAATATTATATATATAATAATATTTTTCTCCTTAGATTCTACTAGCCTTATTTATGTAATTGTTGTAAATATTATAGTTATTTTTACTGAGATTCTATTTTTAGGTTAATGCGGTAAATGTTATCCTTATTCTGTATTTTCACTTATTCTGTTTTTTTACTGCCTATTTTATCCTGTATTTACACCGCCAATTTATTTCCTTTTAATTCTTATGGCCAATACCGGGACCTCAGTAACTAGTTTTGTTCTTTTCTCATGTAAGTGCAGACTGGAATGACAAGTGAAACTCCTCTGAATAAACACCTGAAGTTTAAGTCTTTACTGTAGTTTGACATTCAGCTCCAGGAATAACAGTGGGCCCTATATAGGCATCAAGAAAAACTATCACTAAGAAATGAAATCCAAATATAAAAGTATTTTATTGAATAATAGGCTATTGTTCTTTTTGTTGACAGAACTTGTAAAGCGTAGCTTGATGTTGCAGTCTGACCTGTTAAGAGCGTTGCACATCTCGATGGTGACGAGGACAGACAGAGCCATGGTCATGGGAGGAGCCGCCTCGAACACCTCGCAGTGGATTCCCTCGAAGTCCTCGTTCTCCTCGCTGCACTGCATGAAGTGAGACTGACGGGAGAGAGAGAGACAAATAAACTCTTATTCACTGAAGTCTAAAGATCTAGATACTGGAAGTGTTTTTAGATTAAGTGTTGTTCTTCAGTGTTTATTCTCAAAAACACACCAGCTGGTGGAAGGAGACCATCGGGCCTTCGTCACAGTACAGGAACCACCAGGCTGCTGCTGCTACAGTCGCAGCACCGACATAACCTGCAGGAGACAGAATGAGATATTAAAGTGTGAAACTGAGGCAGTTAAAGTCCGTGAACACACTGCAATCAAGAGGAATTGTTTCCACGTTCACCAGATGGCTTTATCTTTTCTGAAAAATAAATATGATCTGTTTCCTCTTCGATAATAAAAGTCAAAAGTTGTTGAGGAAAAGCAATTTTTCAGTAAATTCAGGTACTTCTACGTTACAGTAAAGTTGAAATTGATTTATACTTATCATCTCTAAAGTAAAGGTTAAAAAAGTTTTACTCAAAGAGACTTCTTGCCTCTGAACAAAATGCTAATCTAACTTTAAGCTCATCAAACATTAACAGTGTGAATATATCTGATTGTGTGCACGGTCCTGCTGTTGGATCAGAGAAATTACCTCCGATGGCCAGATATCTGAAGAACAACCATCCTGAGATGAGCGGCTCTTTGGGGGAGCGGGGAGCTTTGCCCATGATGTCCAGGTCGGGGGGGTTGAAGCCCAGCGCGGTGGCGGGCAGACCGTCAGTCACCAGGTTGACCCAGAGCAGCTGGACGGGGATCAGGGCCTCGGGGAGGCCGAGGGCAGCCGTGAGGAAGATACTGAGGGAGGAAGAGGAGGGAATAATCATTTTAGGTTCAACACAGAAACTCCTCTGTACTGTTTTAGAGAATTTACTGTTTCAGCTTTAGTCTGATGGTATTAATTTAATACCAGCATGTTTATTAGGGTTTCTTTTAGGGCTGCTGGATTATGGCAAAAATCATCACGTTTACTTTAACAGCATTGAGATCACGATTATGAAACATGATTACTCGCTGGTTTTAAAACATGCAGCTCATGCTTTTATTCAAAGTATATGCTTTTGACACCATCATTTTTAACATTAAAGATTTGGCAATGAATAAAAATATACCTGTAAAAATACAAATATCCCAAATAATGCAAATAATGATGGATAAAAGAACTAAATTACTCGGTTTTCATAACTGTGAAAGGCAGTAACTATAATCTGATTAAAATTCATCTCTAGTTCCTACAAAATTTCTAATATCAAATTTAAGACTTTTGAGGACATGTACTAAGGAAAATCAATATTTTTTTGCACTGCAGAAAAAAACAATCAACACAGCTGTGGTAAATTTCAGTTTTAATATAATGCACTAATTTTCTGATTATTTAGAGGAGATAACTTTTTGTCACCAAATTCAATAAGATGAGGTGCTAAATATAAAATTAATAAAAGGATATTGAGTACATTTTTCCCTTAAGAGCAGGAAAGATCCAATTGTTAAGTTTATTTTATTCATTGGTCCAACAAAGCAAATTAACTATAAATAAAAAAAGTCAGATCTTGAGAAAAGGAGCAGTAAGAATAATGATCTTATATGACCTGCCCCTCTTTCACGGTTAATAATTCAGAAAGCACACGATAAAACAGAAAACAGAGGAGTCAAGAGAAAGCATAAGCTTGGATACAAATAAAGGTGCTTGATGATTTCTGTAAAATATTCCAGCCACTGTTTTTTCAGTGTCTTCTGAAGCACTTCTTAAAATAACCCTGAAACAGGTCTGATAAAGATGATGTTTGTCAAAGTAACATCATCCAAGATGTCTGACGAGTAAAAATGAGAATATGAAGACTTTTTATGACCCTCAATTTAAAAATCTGAATGAACAGCCTTCTGAGACTTTTACAGGCTTTGCAGAAACCCTCTTCATGTCTTGATGTCGTGTAGGGATGTGCCCATGTGACTGATGCAGAAGTTGAATGTTCTCATCAGACAGCAGCATCAGGATGTTAAAGTTTTTACACGATGACCCTTGACGCTGGTCCAAAGCTACACTAACTGCTCTGCCACCGGTCGAATCTTTGACCACAAAGCTGCTGCCGCTCCGGTTCGACTCACCAGACGACCTCGCCCACGTTGGAGGAGATGAGGTAGCGGATGAACTGCTTCATGTTGTTGTAAATGGCGCGGCCCTCCTCAACAGCAGACACGATGGAAGCAAAGTTGTCGTCAGCCAGGACCATCTCAGAGGCAGACTTGGCAACGGCAGTGCCAGAGCCCATGGCGATGCCAATCTCCGCCTTCTTCAAGGCGGGGGCATCGTTCACTCCGTCACCGGTCTGTCATGGAAGAAAAGAGTGAAGGAGTTATGTTTCTTCATTTAGTCATAAAGTTTGTAACTGATTTGAGGCAGAAGAAGCTGATCCAGGTCTCACCATGGCGGTAATCTCGTCGAAGCCCTGCAGGAACTCAACGATCTTCGACTTGTGGGACGGCTCCACTCTGGCAAAGCAGCACGCCTTCCTGACGGCGCTCTTCTGATCGTACGGAGTGAGGTCATCAAACTCGCGTCCAGTGAAGGCCTTTCCAGTGACGTCCTCGTCCTCGCTGAAGATGCCGATGCGGCGGCAGATGGCCACAGCCGTGCCTTTGTTATCACCTGGGGAGGGCAGGCACGATGTTAATGATGGTGTTAGCTTGACTTACACAGTATGACTACAATAGTGATTATAATACGAATCCTGACCCGTGATCATGATGACTCTGATGCCTGCAGCCCTGCACAGCTCGATGGAGCTCATGACCTCCTTACGAGGAGGGTCCAGCATGCCGACACAGCCCACAAAGGTGAGGTCAGTCTGCAGAGGGAGAGGGAGAGCTCATAGGGATGTTCTTCGCATCTGTATCATCATCACATTACTGCAGTAGTAGTAGTTTATTTTGAACAAGAAAGAAATAAATCTTATATATTATGTAAATTAATACAAATGTAGCAAAATAATCATACAAAAGTAAGCAAACAAAGATCACCTTAAAAGAAAACAACACCAATCGATTTCATTTACATGCTCAAAAAGCAGTGGGAAAAGTACAAACTTATTAAATCCCACCCATTCTCCATTAGGTATCAAAAGTCAATTATTCCATTTCTGGATTGATATGAATCCAATTACTAAATCTGATACAAAATAATCAACACTTGTATTTGCCTATGAAAAAAATATCTTCCCCCCAATTTTTTTTCTTAGATTAGATTAGATAGAACTTTATTTATACCTCTGGTAGACTCCCTCAGGGAAATTAAGATTCCAGTAGCATGATTTATGGCAGATACAAAGATATATAAAAAAGATATATAAATAGAAATATGAATATATATGAATAAAAACAGAAACATGGCTACTGGCTGGCTACTGCTCCTTCCCGTCTTCAGTCTTCCTGTTTCTCCTCCTCCCTCTTAGTGAAGAGTTATACAGTCTATTGTAATAAGGTAAAATGTGTTCACAAAAATAAGCTCTCATGATTCTTTTGAAATTATATAGACAAAAACTAAATAACAAAACAAATAAACACACACATTTTCCCTCCCTAAACCTTGAAAATAAGTTCTTAGTACCCTTTTTTTATTTATTGATTGATGTTTGGACAAAGCTCCACATTCAGACTATACCAGTTTCACACCACAGATAGACATATACATACAAAAACTTTCACTTGTTGTATGCACCCTCGTGAATTTACCCCTTTTTGTGCCCCTTCCCTTTCCGTGAATAATTTTTTTGATATTTACAGGTAGTAGTTAGTTTTTAGCTTTATACAGGAGCTGTGCTGTCTGAAATTCCACAGGTCTTTAAATTTTGACAACTCTGACTGTATGAATAAAGGGTCTGTCTGAATAATGCTCTCCTGTCCTCACCTCGTAGTCTGCGAACTTGGTGGAGTCTTCCAGGTTCATCTCCTCCTTCCTCAGAGGAGTATCTCTGGTGGCCAGAGCCAGGCAGCGGAGCGTGTCTCTGCCGGTGCCCCACTCCTTGATGACCGACATGATGTGGTCTTTGACGGGGGTGGTGAGGGGGACGCGGGTGGTGCCAACTCGAACATAAGCGCAGCGGTCAATCACACCTTCAGGGGCGCCCTGATGACAGACAACATACGACATCGTTATCAAATGAACGAATGATCTGGAAAAGCTTTTAAATTGTAAAGTCGTCACTGTTGCTATGTGTTTTTTCACCAAGTAGCAAACGTCAGCATGACAAACACTCAGAGCTAAGATCTTTTGCAGTGTTTCCCCTAAATGTGCCGAGAGTCTGAGCTGAACTGGGGAAACAAGTTTTCTGTTTCACCGTGCAGACAGAACTGAAAATGTCTGAACTGTTTCAGTCAAAACTTTTCGTTGCCTGTGTTTTTGTTACTGTCCTCAAAACTGTCACACTTCTACTGCCACATTGTTGAATTATTTCCATATTTATTGTTCGTCATTTATTGTCTTCTTTTCTTGAATTTGTATTTATTATGACGTGTGCTGCTGACCTCTTGGCCAGGTCGCCCTAGTGAATGAGATCCTGATCTCAATGAGAATCATCTGGTTAAATTAGGAATGAAAGGTTAGCATGTAGCTTAGAGCAGCATTTCTCAATCTTTTTTCTGTTAGGGGCACCATTAAGAAAAGTGAAAGATCTCAAGTTACCACGGTCAAAATTTAAAGTAAAAAAGGAACATTCTGCATCCTTGTGACTGCAAACTTAGACAAACAAGTGGTTGCTGTAGGTCTGTATTATACAGCAATTCATAACTGTAAATTACAATAAATCAAAATTCTGAGTCTGCAACAATGCACAAAGCCTGTATATTAATATACCCACAAAGTAGCTAGCCTCAAGCTTTCTCTGACACTTTAGCAAACTCATTATTACTTATATTTGTTGGTGGTGTTGCCTTAAAGCTGATTGCTTGGATGTAGAGCTGCGATGATGATGATAGTTTGTCTGCAGCACTTTGATTTATTCTATAACAGACACTGAAGACGTGATTTCAAGAGAGAGAGAATATGGGAAAAGGTTGTGTCAGATCATATGCTCACAATCTGCATGAACATTAATTCTTTCTTGATGTACTGAGGTCTTGTTTTATGTGTTTGTTTAATTTTAATTTTATTTTTTGTCTAAAACTGTTGAATGTGCTGTTGTCTTGGCCTGACACTCTTGAAAAAGAGATTTTTAATCTCAATGCAGGTTTCCTGGTTAAATCAATGTCTATAATAATGATAATAATAATAATGATAATAATAATAATAATAATAATAATGATGATAATAACAATAATAATAATAATAATACTAATAATAATAATAATAATACATGATTGAATTCTTCTTTATTTTGAGGGCACCCCTGGCTAGGGATGTGATCATCGATTCTGCCTCTGATTCAATTCTTTATCAATTCCTGCGATTTGTCTGTGTGGATAAAAATTTGCCCACAGAGGTGTTCAGAGTGAACATCAGCCACGAGGCACTTCTGGTATTTAATGTTGTGCCACTGTAGCAGCTTCTGAAAGTTGTTGTTGTTTCCACCCTTGTTTGCTTGAAATCACAGACACTGGATGTTGTGTGGGTAGTTTTTCTATTGTCTCAAATTAAGCCACAGTTTTGAACTCTATTGTTCCCGTCTACTATGAGTACATATTTGACTCCTTTGTTGAAGTTTCTGCTGACTGCCTCTTTATTTGACAGGCACGCAGAACAAAGTCAAATAAACTGATGATGGATTTGTCTCTCATTAGGTCAAATTACTGATTCTTTGAGAAAGTTGTTAACAATTCTCAACAAAAGTTGCTTTTTGATTCCTATCCCTACCCCTCACTAAGCCAGGGCTGTGGCTGTATTATTTCATGAGGATTTAGTTCACCGTCGGTGTGTTGGACACTGACTTTGACAAACATCTTGTTTCCCACTGGAGCTTTGGCAGATTTGGCAGGAGAGCAGTAAACAGACATGGACTTTCTGTCTCTGGAGAACTCCAGGGTGAACTCCTTCTTCATCAGCTGCTTGATCACCTGTTAGAAAGAAACACAGACAAAGAGGGTGAGTCAGGAAATCAAAATCGAGGTCTGACTTTTATGATGAGATGCTGTTTTGATTTCACAGGAGGAAAACTCCACTGCACTAGTAAATCAATATCCACCGCTGATGAGAAGACATTTATTCATGTTTACAGGTAATCATGCTTAGAGCTACAGCAGTTTCTTTCATTGCTGAGTCCAAAACTTATGAATCACCGTCCTCCTGAGATAACTGGATCTGCCCACACAGGGATGACAGACCACATACTTACTCCACAGCAGGCGTTGGCTCTCTCCACCTTGGACAGGCCGCGGACTTCAGTGTTGAACACGTTCATCTTCTCCACCAAACAGCTCAAGGCGGTTTCAGTGGCCTCCCCAACCTTCTCATAAATACCTTTGGACTGTAGAAAATACGACAGAAGCAGAGCAGGTGTTAGAAAACTGTCTTACATTTCATGACGTAATTATTCCTGATGTCAGGCGGACCTCGTTGTAGTCCAGAGAGGAGTCGTTGCACAGAGCGCAGATGGTTGCCAGCTCAACCAGTCCGTCAAACTGTCCGCACTTCACCAATGAGCCATTCCTCGTCCTGAAGAAACAGGAAACAAAATCAGGACGCTGCTGATGTGTTACGGTGTTAATGTGTTGGCTGTTTAACGTGATCTTTTACACTCACACTTCTCCCTCAGGTGTGTACTTGGAGCCGGAGATGTCAAACTGCCCGAGTGCAACGCTGTCGCCCTCGACTTTGTCGATGATAAACATCTGTGTGAAGACAAAGTTCCTGAATGAAGCAGAGTTATCGCATCAAACATAAATGTGTGTGTTCCTGTATGTGCCCTCGTACCTTGGTCACACACATCTGGTTGGTGGTGAGGGTGCCGGTCTTGTCGGAGCAGATGACGGAGGTGCAGCCGAGTGTCTCCACAGAGGGCAGACTCCTGACGATGGCGTTCTTCTTGGCCATACGGCGAGTTCCCAGAGCGAGGCAGGTGGTGATGACGGCAGGGAGACCTGAGACGAACGGAGAGGAAAACTGAATCAAATTCAGTGTTAATTTTTACAGCACTTTTTAATTTAGTTTTAGTCTTTTGCCTAAAATTTCTTTTAGTTTTAGTCATAATGTAGTCATCTAATTTGTTTTAATTTTAGTCTAGTTTTAGTTGATGAAATGTCACAACATTTTAGTCAACAAAATCTACTGTAAATTTAGTCGACTAAAATATGAAGTGTAAAGGGTAAGGCATTTTTATGTTTCCTTGAATTTCTAGCCGTGATTGGATATATTCCTAACTTGTTCCTACTTTCTACATGACCAAATTAGGTCTGATTGGATTAAGTCTCTGTTTTAAAACCTTCACTAAAGTGAGAGTTATGGAAAAGTCTTCCTGAAAACATCAGGTAGACATCTGCTGTAGAGATATTTAAAACTAAAGAGACACTTGTTTACCATTTCATATGAGTTTTGAATTGTTTGATTCTTCTTTGAGTCTGTGTTTAAATTGGTTAAATCTATTGTTTCTATCTTTTTTTATATTTTATTGTTTCTTTTTCAATTGCCATGTACAACACCTTGACTAAAACCGCTTTAAAATTTAAGTTATTATTATTATTATTAAAGTGAAAGAATATGGTAAGCTTCTGTGAAAAGCAAACTCAACCCTTGGCAACACAAAACTCAGATTTTTTCTCCAGTATTTTGTCTTTGTTTAGCTAAACATGGGAAGAAAGCGGAGACATCCTGAGAAAATATGGCAGAATAGAAAAGTAACATGCTATCAAACTCAACCCGACAAAAAGCATGTACTACTGCAACATAACTATTTCAAAAAAATCCCAAATTGATATTTGATTGATAATTGCATGACATTAAACCTTGATTTATGACTTTGGATGAGTATAATGTGTTAGTATTTTGAAACAATTGATTTTTGATTTTCATGACCTGTGAGTAAATTACACAATAATTTCAGTGCAATGTTAACAAACCAAAAAAAAAATTCTGAATTTGCATCTGCCTTTGGACCACCACCAAATGGCAGAATCTGTTGGAACCTTAACAATAATCATCTGAAATGAACTGAGATCATTACTAATAAACTGTATTACTTGTTGATTTTAAAACTGTATTATTTTGCTGATTTCCGTGCTCTTGCACAGACACCTCACCCCCCTGAGGTTCAGCTCTGGTGCATCAGCGTTGCGGTCCCTCAGTGGAGGTGACACAATCAAATAATCTGCTGTCTGTTTTAACCAGCTGCTCTTCAGGGACTCGCTGCCACCGGGCAGCCTGACAAAAATGGTGTCCCCCTGACAGTCCTTCACACATCAGCTGGATCACGCCCAGACTTCTGTGTTCTCCGAGGTATTCCTGCTGGACGCCACTCAGACAGATCGGTGCTCGGATTCTTGGCAAAACATCTGCTGATGAAGGTGTGGAGGTCTGGACCAGGTCCAGTGTGGTGACATTATGAAGGCGTCTATGTCTGCTGATGATGCTGTTTATTCGGCATCATCACATTGTTGTCTCGGATCAGCTTCAGCCGAGTAGCAACAACAGGGGCTGAGAAATTACAACGATGCCCCGAGACAGAAACTGCAGTTCTTTATATGGCCACTAGAGGCTGGCTCTTACAGTGAGTCAATCTCCATAGAGCCCCGGGTTAATTATTCAACTTTACAGCAGAATTAACAGCCTGGTGCAAAAGCAGTTTTAGTCTCTATAGATATATTTTTATGACAATGATATGGACAAAATTTTATACAACTCACATTCACATATTATTGACTAAGGCTTAAAGAGATGAGGAGTTGTGGGCGCTGCCTTTTCGAGGATAGCTGGGAGCTCAACTCAGCTAATTGTTAAAGACTTTTTAGGTACACATTAGACAGTAAATCTGTTTAATGTAATAAGTGGGTCTTTAGACTTTATACTAAAGACCCTCCTACAACGAGGAGCTATTATTATTTTTTTGAATATAATTCTACCGAACGTCCTGATGAAGATCAAATATAAAATAAGATCTTATGCTTATCATAATCAGAATCTTTGTTATGGTAAAAAGTACAATGAAATTAAAGTGCCATCCAATCAGGGCATCATTCATATAACTATAGAAAGTGCATATAAAATAAAGCAGCTAAAATAAATGATAAACTCAGCTAAAAAATAGCTAAATTAAGAGTTTCTCAAGGCAATCTTTCTTTTCAAACAATACTTTAAAATCTTCACCTGCAGTGGTGCTTCCAAAGCCCTGAAAACAGATCTTATGTGTGAAATCCATGTCTTTCTTTTTAAAAGAAGTTTCAGTGTTGTGTGTCATTTCGTTTGTATGGATATTAGCAGCAACATATATAGATGAGCTACAACATTAGTTATGATAATCTCGTTGGGCAAACAAATGAAAGTTGATCCTGGGGGTTTACCTTCAGGGATGGCAGCCACAGCCAGAGCCACAGCGATCTTAAAATAGTAGATGGCACCACGGATCCAGGAGCCTCCGTGCACGGGGTCGTTGAAATGTCCGATGTTGATGATCCACACAGCCACACAGATGAGGGAGATGACCTGGGGGACAGGCAGCCACAGGGGTATGAGACCATGGCTGCAGCGTCATATCACACATAACGGTACCTCAACTCTTTAATAAATTAGGATTTGTATTTTTTAAACATACCAAAACGCACTTTAACGTCACAGTTTTACTGACCTTGGAGAGCTGCTCTCCAAACTCGTCCAGTTTCTGCTGCAGAGGCGTCTTCTCCTGCTCGGTTGCAGCCATCTGGTCTCGGATCTTACCGATCTCAGTGGAGACTCCTGTCGCGATGGCGATACCGGTGGCTTTTCCTGCAGCGATGTTGGTACCCTGATCATAGTTTAGAGACAGGGACAGATGGGTTATAGTAACACTTCCTTTAAATTTTCTTCTAAACTGTCGTTTCACATTTTAGGAATTAAATTTTTACATTTTTACTGGTTGCATTAGTAACACAGTTCTGGCAGTCTTATTTTGTAATAATTCTGTACAATTGGTTGTATTCAGATTTTTGGATGAGTGTAAAAAGCAGGAGAATACGAGTTAAATGTCTGCCCAAATGCTATGTTAACTTAGAGTATGATAACTTAACAAACCCAGCATCGAAGCAATAACCAAAACAGCTGGAGAGAGGTTTAACTGAATAAATGAAAGATACACAATTTGGCATTTTTTGCATTACAGCTGGCACCGAATAGCAATGACAATTTTAAACAAGCTATGAACTTTAGGGCCCTCTAAATATTCATTTAAGGTTTTTTGAATGCCTTCGCTTTTTGCAAATTAATTCATCAACTTTTAATGTATCTTAAGAGTCTGATGAAATAATCAGATCAATCCAACCCCATTAATGACTATCTTAGAAATCACTGTATTCCAATTGGTACCATGCTGCCATTTTATGTTCCTTTTTTCTCTTTGGCCATAGAAATTAGTATAAACAAACTTAAGCCTCAAGTCATCACCACCAAAGGTAAAAGGTCACTGAATGATTTGTTAGGCAGTTGCTTAAAGGTAATTGAAAAACAGGTGAAACAATCAAATCAATATTGGGCATCTGGTCAAAGAAAATGGTCGACATGCAAAATATTGTCAGATTACTTCTTGTACAATGCTCAGTGAAAACAGCTATGATGGTGGAAGAGTAAAAATAACAAGCAAAGTTCTGATGCAGCTCTGACAGGAACATTTTTTTTTTTTAAATTATCTATGTGATGAAACAAAAATGTGATAATTTCAGAGAAAAGCCTCACAGAGAAGAGCATGTTCTTCTTGTCCTGGTTGACAGCTCGGGGGTCGGGGACGGCGTCAGTGTGCTTGATCACACTAACAGACTCACCTGTAGGAGGAGACACAGGTCATGAGGAGGGGGTCCAGGTAAGAGGCAGACGATAAAAACAGAGCTGTTCTTTTATTAAACCTACCAGTGAGGATGGACTGGTCCACACGCAGGGTTGTAGATTTGATGGAGATGATCCTGATGTCGGCCGGCACTTTGTCACCAACTGGTGTCCAAAAAAAAAAACAGAGAAATTTCACTTGATTAAAAACATGTAATGTTTGGTTTATTGACCTCTATACTCCTGTTACGGATCAAAAAAATGAAGTGCAATAAAATGTGCTTCAATATCGGAGTTTCTGAGGTTCCTGGTTATTTGTCACACATGCAAACAACACTTCTGGTCCTCGGAGAGCATTTTTTAACTGGTGCCTCGGAGGCCACTATTGCATCCATAATGAGAAAAGGCACCAAACATTTCCAAATCACTTAACACTGTTTAATAAAAATACTGCAGGTTGGATCACAGATTGAACAAAAACATGTGACTGAGCTGAAGCTCCATTCATGCTGCCGTTTCAAGCCATTATATTAATGCCCCTGTGACACTGAATGGGACTTGTGTCTCTGCCTGTGTGTGTGGAGCATGCTCTCTTGCATGCATAGTCATCACCGACACAAACGTTACAGAATATTGTGAATATCTTGAGGATTCATGATGACGGAGCCTCATTGTGGTGCTTTTGCTTAATTCTCTGAAAAGGGAACAAAATGCATCCTAACTGAATGTGACACTCGCTTACGTCAGCATCAAAATCAGGCTTATCACACTGAATATGTGAGTGTTGTAACTGCCCAAAAGCGATGCTGTGCGACATGGTGCAGTTTTAGGCTCAAGGCCCTGTCTCTATTTTCTCTACATTGTTTGCACTGACTTGGACAAGAAGCTGGAAAATGGGGATGAAGACAAGATGCAGGAAGGATTTTCTTGATTTTCTTTGACTGTTCTCACTCAGGAGAGCCTATTAATACATTTATGCTTCACTTTCTACAGTAGAAGAAACTTTAGTTTGCTAAAAGTGAGCTTTGTATTTACAAGCTTTTAAGTCCACCTGATTGATATGAAGCACTAAACATCTGTTTCTCCACATGTGCAGTAAAAGCACTTTATGTGCTGTTTACGAGGGGCAACATGGGGCAAAGAGAGACCTTTTAAAATAAATGCAATGTGGCGAGCGATGCTGCGTGATACGACGTGAGATCGGACGCACACAAACAGTAAGGACAGGCTGTGCGACACCAAAGTGCATCATTACGCATGATATTGCATACATTTTTTTTTTTTTTTTAAGTTCTCAAGAAATTCACACATCAGTATGGGAAATTCAGCTTTGTAATTCCAAGAAAACGTGATAAAAAAGTTGAGACCTCATCAAGACAACCAAATGTACTTATTATCTCAGCAAAACAGTAAAATAAAAAACATTATGAACATCATACAAGTTTTGTCACATTTTTCCTTTGGCATACATTCATGACCGACTACAAACAGCTCCATGACCCACTTTCAGGTCCAAACTCACCAGCTGAGAGCCACTGCTCCAATAGAAACTTTAATTCTGAGACATGCAAACACTTTCTTTATATAGAGCGATTATTGCTCTTTATCTCTGCCCTGGTTTGATTTATTGGGTATATAACATTATCTCTGTGATTAAAGCAGCACTTTCTCTCTGTACAGGATTACAGTAGTCTTAAAGCAGCTTCATATCAGTCCGACTGCATCATTACAGCAGCATGGGCGGATGGAGGGGGGGTGTGGGGTTGATTGACTGGTTTTAGCACTCTGCATGGATGGTGTTGTTGTTGAAAACTGAAACCACAGTCAGAGACAGAGGGAGAGGGAGACCTTGGGGAGATCATGAAGTGAAAGAACAGGTGTAGAGCAGACAGAGGGAGAGGAGCGAGGCGATATTAAGTTTATTTATACTCAAGCTTGTTTTTTTTCTTCCAGTAGCAGAGTTCCTTCGGTTCCCCTCCACCCCTTGTTTCTGTCGCTGCCTTAAAAGGGCCCGTGTTCATTCTCAAGGACAACAGGAGCGGAGTGCACGTGCGGAGAAGCTTAAGGATATTTAGGAGCCTGATCTTGGGAGTCACACAGAGATCAGGCTGGGTGGGCAAACGGCGTGGATTCTCGTGAGAAGGCTTCTGTTTTCATGTGTTGATCAGAAACCAGGAGTCCAACATGGCAACTGTGTTCTTGACTGATAAAAGTCTGTAGATGATGGAAAACTGTTTATATCGTTGCATGCTTGATGTTACTGTCTTACAGTCTGCACTTGAAATTTGCACAAATTTTTAATTAGTACAGATCTGAGCTATTCTGATAAATATGATTTGATCTGTTGATCTTTGACCGTGCAGAGACAGGGATATGAATATCTGGACAGGAAAGCAGTTTAAGTAAACTAAATAGCCAGCTGTAGATTTACAAGTCTGTTAAACTACCTATCAACATATTTTACTGAAACAGGCCCACAATCCTTGAGTGCAACATCACCCCCTACCACTCCTTACTACTGTAGCTCTGCTGCGTGGTGCCAAAATGTCCTAAAACCTTGATGTAAATGAAGAAGTTGGAATGAATGCTGTGGAATAAAGATAGCTTTAGAAGCTTCTCTTAGGAACAGTGCAGTCTGGCATCATTTTAATCTGAAAATATGTGATTAAACTGTATTTAGGGTGTGTTAAATCATACTTCAAAACTGTGAGAAGACAAATGATGGCAGATCGTACAGTTTTGCTCTTGTAGCATGTGGTATGCCACCAGACGATAGACACAGCCCTACCACATACCAGAAAACAGGACCTCTACTCTGACAGCTTGTATTCTCATGTGATCAAACGTGAATTATCAGTTTGTTAAATATAATTGATAGGTGATGCTGTATAGATGCTTGTGTTGTGGCATAAATCATTAATTTGGTCCTTAATTTCTGACAACTGTCTAACTTTATACTTCACCTTTACTATTATTGCCATGGCTATATTTGCTTCCTGCTTTGTTTTGTTCTTTGTAACAAAACACAGAGGATGTGCTAGAGTGTCCTCTGTGATATCTGTTTGTAAATCTTGAACATGTTTAATATTCATGATTTTAAGTCAGGGTCCCAGATGCTCTTCTGAGAAGAAACCTCACATTATCAAGCTTTTGGACAGAAGTGTGAATCTGAGACAAAACTTAGTCCAATTATCTTGTAGCATGTGCCCCCTTTAACTCGATCAAACCTCAGCACAGAAACATGGACACAGAACTGATGAGAGGACTGAATGGTGCTAGCTCTGCCACAGAACCACACTCGCTCTGCAAACCAACCTCACATCACTGCTGATGCTGTTGAATTATGGGCACTGATTATGGACTGAATCTAAGTGTTTGATTAAGAGTGGGCGATTCCACAGGACACAGTTTTGATCTTCCTTTGGCTGAATTGGAAATCATATTCCTAGGAGCACCCTTATGCACGGCTAAGGTGGCACTAAGCTGCAAGCGCCGATGCTGAAGTGTGAAAAACTTAAAGTGTGTGAAACAGTAACAGGAAACCTCAAAGTTTGATGAATCTTACCGGAAACCTCCACCACATCACCAGGAACAATCTCTCTGGCCTTGATCCTCTGCACACTCTTCCTGTCCGCCCGGTAAACTTTCCCCATCTCAGGCTCGTACTCCTTCAGAGCCTCAATGGCACTCTCTGCATTACGCTCCTGCGACAAAAACACAAAAAAATAAAGCATGTGATCAAAGTTATTTTAATTCATCTATAGTTTTAAGAGTCAGAATCACTTGATGTATAAAGTGGTGCTGGGGTGACATATTTGTGGGCCAACCTGTAAGTTGGCATTACACTTTTTGTTCATGTTGATAATCCTGATGAATGAACACAACTTTCATTTTTTTTCTTTTTAGAATAAACAATCAGTGAGAGGGACAAGTTATTGTTAGGATATAACTTTACATTGTTACCTCCTGCATTCGTCTTCACCCTGTGCTGCAGGAACACTCAAACTCTCCCTCTGAGGATCAATAAAGGATGATTTTATCTTATCTGAATCTTCATATACTGTAGCTCGGGCCGTGGCCTCTTTGAAAAACAGCTGGAAACTGCTGACTGTCTGCTTTGTGTCACCTCGACTGATCCAGTCTCTGAATTTAACCTCCATGTCCTGTTTTTGTTGTTGTAGCCTTTTTATTGTTAGTATGAAACTAATCATCAACCTTAGTGTGCACTTTATGTACCAACATACCATCTACAAAGTCTAAGCTCGGGTTTATGCAGTCACATAAAATGTTTTATTCACACAGGTTCATTCACAGGCTGTTAACGCCGCCTGTCATGTTGTGCCCTCAGTATGACTGCCATGAAGGCGCACTGGGAGGACAAAGTGATACCCTCTCTGGGCTGTCTTTGGCGTTAGTAAGAGGGGTATTAGAGATTAGCCGAGCCAGCGCTATGTGCGTGTGCATGTCTAACTGTGTGTTCACATAACGGTGTTCTCCTGCCCCTCACAGCACTGACATGATGTGAATGAACACTTGAGACAACAACATCCCCCTGCTGAAGAATTAACATGAACTTCTCCATGAGTCATGACAGCTAAGCTCATAGAGTAAAATAAACACAGTATTCAAAACAAATTAGGTTAATCTGTAGTTATTATAATACAGGGCTACACCATTTCAGGAAACAATCTAATTGTGATTTTTCTGGCAGATATGGAGATTTCAATTGGATTCACGATTTTCTTCAAATCAAGCTTCAGTGCAGTATTCACTATATTTTACAGTATAGACAACAGTAAGGAAATCAATGATCAAACGCACATAACACATTATTCATCATCTAATATTGATGATAAATAATCTGTTTTCATTATTACTTCTACTCCTAAACAGAGGTTTTGGGTTGCTGACCTGCTTACCAGCACTTCGACGGTGGAGATGTGACGTTCGTGAACAAGTCAACTCTTTTGAACTGCTCTTTTAAGTGAACAACGAGAACTGATTCGCAGTTCCTGGGTCAGTCAGGAGTGCTGTAAAAAATTGCAGCTTTGGTGATCACATGATCACATTGTCTGAAAATGCGATTTTAATCCAAAAATTCTAAATCTATCAGCCCTATTCTAATGTCTTTACCTTAAAAGTTACATAATTTTTAGGTTACAATAAAAGAGTAAAGCGTAAAGACGCAGACAGATGTGCATCGCAGGGACAGTGAGGGATCATCATTTGTGTGATTTAATAATTCAAACGGTGTCTTGATAGCTCATGTGCTCTGTTTAAGTGAAAAAAAAGACTTACAAAAATGACGAGTCAGCCTGATTAATCAAAACTCAACATTCTTCACCAGTCCAGCTCTTGTTTTCACTCACTCACTGTTTTCTAAATGATAAATTCATCCTGAGGTTTCCTGCATCGCTTATTCTCCATGATATAAGAACAATCATTGAAGGATTAAGCTTCAAATACAATCTACGACTGCAGCGGTTCTCAACCTGTGGGTGTAGGCCCAAAAGAGGGTCTCAGAGCTGTTTTCAGTGGAGGGTGTATAAATCAGGTAAAACTGTGGCAAAAATGTCTTCAGTGTATGGAGGCCCTAAGAGGACAAATATCCATCAGAGTATGTCAGAGTATACCCACGAGAATAAACCAGAATACACCACTGTGTACAAGTCCGAACTTGGTGGGTGAAGATAGATAGATAGATAGATAGAAAACAAAAATGATTAATATTGAACGATATATAAATGAATGAATGAAAAAAAAAGATTCATATAGATAGATAAATAGATAGATGAATGAATAAACAAACAAACAAACTGATTAATATAGATGATCCCGAACGACGGACCCCGCTCATTCCGGCCCAGGCACCCCCCTTCCCAAAGCAAAAAAGCGAGGGGAAACACTGATGTGTATATAGTTCTATTTTTAATCACTTGAACTGATTCATAACACATTTGAATTTTTATTCCTAAATCTTACTGTAATTTTGTCCTTATTTTTTCTCACTGAAGCCAAATTGTGCCCGTCATTTGGCGCCTGACCCTCTGAAATTTAAAAACCTACCCCCCATTGGGACTTGGTAATTTCAGACCCCGTGTGAGACTCATTACAGTTAATCGCCTAAATCACAATCTGATTAATCAGCAGGTTCAATTACTTAACGAATGCTAACCCTCTCCGTGTTATGGCCACTTCTCCCTTCAGAAAACAAAGATGGCTGCAGCCAGAATGTGAAGCTCACTGAATCGAGGAGCGAGCGCACAGACCACCGCGTTGGAGCTCCCGCTGAGCAGCAGGTTGATGACAGAAGTCGCTCGGCCTGATGTTCAGCTCCCTCGCTGCTTTCCTCCAAGGCCGCCCTCCATCGCCTCAGAGTGTAAAGCCCGACTTATGCCAGCCCCCCTCCCTCTCTGCCGCCCCTCATGTGTGAATCCTTGTGCATAGTTTCCAAATGACTGCTGCAGGGGCGATATGAACCCCCCACCACACCAGCGCACCCCAGGCCTGCGGTAACTCGATCAGCCCTCTGTATTTTTACAGTGGATTGTGACAAAGCAGCGCAGCAGTTTGAGCCTTCAAGACAGGACGGGCAAGATTACGCTGCCCCCCTCCCTCCCCGTCACCCCCGTTAGCTTAACCTTTCATCTTTTCACCTCGTGCTGACGTCCACGGCTCGTTCCGGCTTCACTTGAACTCTGAGGGGAGCGTGTGTGTGCTCGGTGTAAAGGACACGGCGTAGTGTGATTTATTGTGTGCGACTGTTTCTAAGTATAAGAGGCTATTTAGGTGTGTGTAAAAGACTGCGTTCAGAGGCAGGTATGTGTCCTTGTGGCTGCATTGTTCCTTCTGAGAGAGTGTTTGTGCGCTCACTGACCTGCCAGACTCCGACAACAGCGTTTGCAATGAGGATGAGGAGGATGACGAAGGGCTCGACAAAGGCTGTGACCGTCTCCTCGCCCTCCTCGAACCAGGCCAGCACCTGAGAAAGACGAGAAGAAAACAATCTTTAGATTAAAACATCTTCTGGCTTATGCTGCTTCAGATGTCTCATATGAAGACAAAGCCTTTCAGTAACAACACAGGAACAACAACAAGACTAAAGGATTTACAGATAAAATAATTAAAGTAAAATGTAATCCTTTTCACTCTCTATCAATACAAAAACATGCTCAAAATTGAAAAAAATGATGCCCCTAAAATGCTTCAACACACACAGAAAAGGTTATCTATAAATATAATAGGGCTGGGCAATATATTGATGAAATCAATTAATTTGAATTACTTTGTGCAGAAGATTTAAATATTAAAAATTGAGATTTTTTTCTTGAATTACTCCAATTATAAGTTGGTGCAATATTTGAAAATAATACTGAAAACTTACATTTTTCATGATGGTAGACCCTGTCAGGTTCTGCACAAGCACATGTTTAGGCTCGTATTTGTTTTATAAATGAGATTAAATACTGTTTAGAGAGCTTCATGATAATTTACTTTATGTAGACAGGCCTGCCAACTACATGATCAACATTTTATGACATGCACTTTAACTATAAGAGGGTAATTCTGTCTAGTTTTGCAATATATTTTGATAACATAAAGGCAAAACATGAGTCATGTAATTTTGAGTCACATGGTTTTATTGTTTGTGGATTTTATTTTTAGGCCATATCGTCCAGCCCTAAAACACAAGAAAACTAGTCCTTACATAAGACTGAAACATGTCTCTCATTATCTTAAGCATCTTTTTCTGAAACGTTTGCTGAACCTGTGAAGGGCAGCTCGAGGCCTGGGGCCACATATGGGCCCCTACTCTAACACAGTGAATCCTATAAATCAATTTCAAATACTGATAAAGACAACAGAATTTCTGACAGTCTCAAGCATCACACAGAGTAACTGAAAAACAACATGTGGTCACTAAGAAAGAATATATTTTCTATTTACAGGAGGACTCGTAAATTAGACTTTTAAAATCACTTCATCGTATCTGATGTGTACATCCTGTAGCTGGCCCTATTTTATTATGACTTTTTTTTTCTTATACGCATATACACAGTTGATCCATATTTGCTTCTTTTTTTACCTGTGCTTCTACTAAGACAAAGCTCCCCCCTTATTCGTTTGTTTGTTTATTATTGAATGGCTAAATTGCTTAAGGGAAAAAAAGAAGGGCATAATAATATTATAATAACAGATATTCTGCAATTCTTACCTCCATTTTTGTCTGTTCAGATGTATCTAAATGTACAAAACTGGAAGAAATGTCTTTCAGTCAGTGTTGTAACAAGTTGAGATTTGCTTTTCTTAAATAAAAAAAATATTAAAAAATATATGTATATTTAATAGTTGAGGGTTCATAGTACCAGCCTGGTAAATTCACAATCAATAAGCACTAACTAATTTCTGTTGGTGAAATGTCTGAGAATCTATTAGCTCTATGTTGGTAATAAATGTAGCGTATCAATGCTGTTGGGCAAAAATCCCCCTTTTTTATTTTATAGGATTTTAATCTTTTCATAAAACAGCGCTACTGAAGAAGAAGAAGAAGAAGCTTTATTTATATAGCACTATTCATACATCAGAAAATGCAACCCAAAGTGCTTAACAAAATAAAACGGAATGAAATATAAAACGGAATGAAATGGTCACCCTCTGTTATGGTGAGAGGCTTTTACAAATTTTTAATCAATTAAAAGTAAAAAAATCATTTGTAATCAGGACCACACATTGTTTATTCATTTAGTAGAATAGCTCTTTTTAAATTTGTCTCAAAATTGGCAGTTTTGGGGGTGATATAAAGCCTGAAAATATAAACCAAACCACTTCATCTTCATTTTTTACATCTTTAAATTGACATCAGTGCACACTTTAATGACTGATTTTTGCCTGGCTAATGAAAATTACAATTCAGTGAAGACCCCCCATCAGAGACAGTCCTTTAAGTATTTTATTTGTTCTTGAGTTGAGAGTGCACCTCTGACCCACTCCCTGTGCGTCTTTGACACTTCGCTCGGGTCAGGAGGTCTTTAAGTTTGCTGTGCACCTGCTGCTCTGGGTGAGAGTCTTATCTTTTACTGCTGTCCAGCATTAAACACAAACATAAAATAGTCACGACAAAGAGCTATTTACAACGACCATTAGAGGATCAAATGACATTTCACTTTGTTGTCCCTTATGTCATTGTATTCGTGAGGTCCTTCCCCTCCATGTGACGAGCCTAAACCTATAGTCTAACACGTGTGCTGGCCTGTGAGCTGGGGAGGGGGGGAGGTTCCTGGTTGCTAACGCTGGTCTGTTTCGGAAAAGGCTCCATGTTGACATTGACACAGATTAGCTGCAGGCCAGCGGAGCACGGAGCCGAGTGGAGGGGAGCCTCATCCCTCCTCCTGCCGCACTAAACTTTTCTCTCATCATCACCGTGGTTTCCATTCACCCGCTTTTCATCTCTGGTCTTTTCTCACCCTTTCCCAAAAATAGGCTCCACGCTCACTCTCTCTGGTCTGTCTTCGCCCTGCTTCTCTTCAAAGACACAATCGATCTCCAGAATGAGAGTCAGAGGCTGTCAGCGCGCCGCCGCGGTACGACATTCCTGTGTATGAATAGGGCGAGCGTGTATCTGCAGTATTTAGTGTTCTCTCTTTTAGAAACCATATACGACTCTGAATCTATTGCTCTCGTTTGTCATTGTAACAAACAATGCCATTGTGCAACCCAATCCCTGACTCTCCCCCGCCACCACCCTCACCCTCCTCTCCACCTCTCGCTCGCTCCTGCTGCGAGCTGCTCCTCGTTCCTTCCATCCCTGACCTTTGTCCAAGGATACCGTGTCTCGTCCTGCACCGAGACCTTCTTAAAATAAAGACCCTACCATGCATATGTGAGCGCAAAGAGCCTGACTCTCCCTGCCTTTCTCTTCATCGTGTTCCCTCCAGTTACACACACGCAGCCATCAGGCCTTCTAAGGCCATCCTGACAGCTGAGCGGGGAGGCCGGAGGGCAGAGATGAAGGATTAAGACAAAGTGAGCAGCAGGACTCTGCTCCACAAAACTGTTTTGGAGAGAGAGGCAGTGAGGGGGAGGTGGGGGAGGTGCGGGGGATTCCTCGTATAAAATGAGAGGGAGGACACAGGTCCAAATGTAATTTAATAACTGTGTGTGAGTGTAATCACAAAGACAAACAGGTGAGGAGTCGGGACAGATGCAGCTCAGACAGGTTCAGCCTTTCATTCCACCGTTCTTCTGCTTGATCTGATCGACATGAAGCTGCAGAGTCACCATCAGACCTTACTTACTCTGAGACTTCAGTCATCCATACTCCATATACTGACGGCTCATTCTGATCAGACTCTAATCATTTCATCAATATCTCTGCCTGTTTAGTGGAGGCGTATGGATACAGACAAAATGTTTCAGTGCCACAGGGGAAGAGTTGAGATCTTACTAACACTTAGAGCAGCCACCAGGACTCACAAATAAAAATAACACATTAGTGTACTTAATGAATTCACGTAACATAGCAGGCCGTACTCTCAGGGTCTGAATTTCGTATCCAAAACCTGACAAATGGAGTTAAAATATGAAATCGTGTCCTGACTGATAACAAACATCCAATGTCACAGTGCATTGTGGCACGCTGCACGTTTGCTGTCAACACTGCATTCATAAATGCTGAATAGCACTTTATTAGATCTGTGCACTTCGAGGCAGTAACATGCAATTTGCCTTTTTGTTAGTTCGCTTGTTTGTTTGAGGTCTTTGTTTTTATGTTTTGATGTGTGCTACTCCTGTGCCTTTTAAATTGCCCCCTTGGGGATAAATAAAGTGGCTGAATTGAATTGAATTGAATTAAAATCTTTATTTCTATGCTCTAATCAGTAGTTCTTCGATGCCCTGGCGAGGCACAAGTCTTGTTGTGCCTTGGAAATTCTTACTAGTACAAGTTATTATTACTACACCTCATCAATGAGTTTTCAATTTAATTCATTAGTATGAAAGGTGCATTCCTTTTTTAATACAGCTAAAATTTCTGTAACTTAATTAATGGTTAAAGGGCATTATTAATTTGGATCTCTCACATTTATTTGCTGACCAAATTATCAAAACTACAGCAGGGGACAAAATATATCCAGCATTAGTGTATAAAAATTATAATTTACAGACTGATAGATTACTGTAACATGTACAAGAGGCGAGTTTTCATCATTATGAATGAGCGTGCCTTTAGATTTTGGCTTGATTGTAGGTTAAAAAAAAATGACAATCTATATTTCTTTTACTATACAGGAGGAGAAACAGACATCACGAACTGTTTGATTTTTCTATTCAAATTAAAGAGTCTTTGAGTTTTGAAAGAACTCTATAAATAAAATGTGTTATCATTTTGTGATTTGTAGTGAACCCAAAGGCTCATAAACACACAGTTCTCTGTGAGCCAAATAAAGGTTCTTACTCAGTGTTTACAGTGAAAATAATTAATTTCACTCATGTAAATAGACCTTTTGCTCCATTATTTCTACTTTGTAAAATAAATTAACTGCTGCTGAGTCCCTCTAGTATCTAGTCAATCTCCATCTTTCTGGGTCGACACAAGCGTTGGAGGGTAAAATAAAGATAGTGTGTAGTTTTGGGCTGTGTCCCTGGAGGTTAGTTATCACACTTACATATGATTCAATACAAACAGCTTGATTTGGTGCACTGGTGTGAAATGCAAGTTCTGTTCATACGATAATTTTTCTACCAAGACCACATTTTTTTTGCCATGTAAGTCAGTTAAGTGTAAATTTTTTTTTTTTTAAATGATGTTTTTCTTTTTGTGCCATAAATTTTGGCACAAAAGCATGAGGAGCATTTCCTTCTTGTGATTACGACACAAATTCAGTGAATCATATGAAGAAAAACAAAAACTCACAAAAGAGATGCAGGCGGCCAGCAGTAAGATTCTGACCAACAGATCCTCAAACTGTTCCACCACCAGCTCCCAGATACTCTTCCCTGTTGACAAAAGTGAAACGAATCACTGCTGGAGTGCATATCTGCAGAGAAGTGTGAGTGCTTCTGTGTTTATTCTCTTTGTCAAATCATACATGTTGATGAATGACCTATGCAAAATCATGTTACGATATAAAAGATTAGTCTAATCTTTATTTGACATGCATGATTGACTGACCGATGGCATGATTGTTTTAGAGAGGCAATGCCAACCATCTAACACAAGTCTGGCCGACACATTCACATGCACATCTTTGAGCCAAGGTAACATTAACTGACTGTCACTGTCAAACAAAAATGGCAAAAATGCATTATTAAAACACAACCAAACTCCGGTTACTGACTGGCTTTGGACTGATATCACTGAACAATCATTTTGGGTCATTACAGCACACATGGGACCGAGAAAGAAGCAAATATAAAGTGATTTATGACATTACAAGAGCAGAGGGGAAGATAAACTAAGTGATTCAGACATGAATGATTAAAGAGTTTAAAGTGGACTCACCTTCCTCTGCTGGCAGCTCTGTGGGTCAGAGAAAAACAAACAGCTTTAATAGTCAAAACAAAACAAATGGGACATCTTAAAATAGACAATAAATCCACCAGTTTATGAGCTTATTAACATGTCTGACCTTAAGTGAGTCTAATTTCCATTATTATACTTAACTATTACAATGTCAACATCCATTTGTCAGCTGAGAGGCTCTGTAACCTGTCAAATTAAAGTTTTAGGAGCACAAGCTCTAAGAGTCATCTCACAGAAAAGTGTGGGTTGATGGTTTATTACCCTGCACATGTGTGTGTTTTAGTAAACTCTAATCTTGAATTTCTTGGTTATTGCTAAACTTTTTAACGGCAGATGTTTTTAAAATTCATAGAGCCAAATCACACATGCAATAACCTCAATCCTAATGTTGCGTACTAAATGGAGCCAAAGCATCACTTTAAACTTAGACAAAGCATAAAAAAACAAAGATGGCAGCATTTCAAGACCCCCAAAATATCTGCCCTGACGTGTTTTCTGTTCTTACCTTTGCTATCAAACAACAATTTAACAGACATAATGTTTACAGTTGACCTTTGTTGCAACATGTGCAATACGAGAAGTTTTCCAGATGCTAGCTGAATAGTCCTTTCAAATGTGACAATGTTTGTGAATAATACATGGATTCAAAGATGTAAATAAGCTGGTTAAGAGCTGGTTTGATTTTTCTGCCTCTCTCTTATTAAGTTACGATTATGTCAACAGCTGCAACCACAGGCTGCTAACCCTATGAGGACAGAAAGGGGAACTGTGTTGTTTCGTGCTTTCTAGTAAGGTTGTATTTCTCAAAAGCAGGAATCATGTGAAAATGACTGCCTCGTGAACTCTTGGGTTGATGGGATGGGATTTCTTTTTAGAAATGGAGGAGCCCATGGCCTTCAGTTTTCACACATATGCAGTCACAGACAGTGTAAATCAAGACTGCTGTTGTTGTGAATGTCTCCTGCTTGTCCATTTGGTGTTCAAATGCTATGATGGCATTTCCACAAAGAAATTAAAAGGAACCCTGGCTGTGAAGACATATAGTCATAAATATGCTTTAATTTTTATCTAATACTAGAATGTGTTGTTTAAAAAGCACAAAGAATTGTTATTTCTCTAAAAATCGCATTTTCTAACCTACGGACGCAGCCATTGTTTTACTCGCGCAATGTATGCTGGGTTGATGACGTTATAGGGCTGCACTGTACCGAGCCGCTACGTTTACTCACTGGCTATCAGGAGCGAGAATACCATAATAATGCCACATTGTGCTACTTTCGGGTGCAATTTTCAGTCAAAGGGAAACAAGGGGAGTGATGTAAGTCAGACAGCTTCACAAGTGACAAGAAGAGAAGAAAGGAGTGGGAAATCGCTTGTGGACGTACACAACTTCTAAAGGATGCGCAGCTATGTTCTCGCCACTTCTCTCCAGATGCATTTGATGCGTTTAGCCGAGCCAAGCTGCTGAAAGAGCTCACAGGTGCTGCTAGTTACATAGACTAAAGCCAAATACCTAGCCTACAGTTTTCTCACACAAACAGACAAAATGCCCTCGGGAAACGAGGGAAGTCCGCTAGAGGAAACACCATAGGCAGGAGACGCTGGATGTTCTCCTGCGAGGATGTCAGTAATTCACTCCTGCAGGTGAATCAGTCAACACGGCCGTCCGTAAGTCTACAGACTCGTCGGCTTCCTCTGTGATCGTGGTCATGCTCGATGGTTCGCCGTCAGCGAACCATCTGCAGGAACGAGTTGTTGACATCCTCGCAGAAGAACACCAAGTGTCTCCTGCCTATGGCGTTTCCTCAAGCATGTCTTCATGCTCAGCACAGTGTAACCCTTACACGTCATCTACCGAGGCGTTTTGTCTGTTTGTGTGAGAAAACTGTAGGCAAGGCATTTGGCTTTAGTCTATGTAACTAGCAGCGCCTGTGAGCTCTTTCAGCAGCTTGGCTCGGCTAAACGCATCAAATGCATCTGGAGAGAAGTGGCGAGAACATAGCTGCGCATCCTTTAGAAGTTGTGTACGTCCACAAGCAATTTCCCACTCCTTTCTTCTCTTCTTGTCACTTGCTGTGTGTGTAGACTTACATCACTCCCCTTGTTTCCCTTTGACTGAAAATTGCACCCGAAAGTAGCACAATGTGGCATTTTTATGGTATTCTCGCTCCTGATAGCCAGTGAGTAAACATAGCAGCTCGGCACAGTGCAGCCCTATAACGTCATCAACCCAGCATGCATTGCGCGAGTAAAACAATGGCTGCGTCCGTAGGTTAGGAAAAAATGCGATTTTTAGAGAAATAACAATTCTTCGTGCTTTTTTAACAACACATTCTAGTATTAGACAAACATTAAAGCATATTTATGACTATTTGTATTTACAGCCAGGGTTCCCTTTAAAAAGGAGAACAAACAATCTTTTGGCCCAACCAAGCCTTTCCTGAACACTTCCTATTTGAAGGCTGCATTTGGCTAAAGGTTATCAACAACAGTACACATCAGCACATGGGAGGGCTGGATGAGGGGGCAGGTGCCTGCCTGACCAAACTCAGGTTTTGTGTGCTGCAGCTCTTTTGATAGCATTTATGAGCAGTGTATTCTATAAAGATGCTCAAACAGCATAATGGCCACAGTTACATGATGTTTTTTAATTCGGAATTAATTATTCAGAATTAAATAATTCGGAATTAAAGTTTTCTCCTCCGTGTTTACATGGAAATAGTAATTCCGGATTGAGATTTACATGCAAAACACGTTTCTTTGCCTTTATTCAATTCCGCTTAAGATCTGATTCTGATTGGACAGGGGGCAGACGTGGCGTAGTGACGTATTTACGTCTACCGGAAGAAAAACTCCAGTTCAGCATCTCCAGCGTCTCTGTCAGGGAAACCTTGTCCAAGTTGGATGGTACAACTTAAAAAAGGTCCGCATTTTTATGCTTACGTCCATCCACTCTTTCATTATTTCCAAATCTTCAAAGGCTGTAATTAAATAAATTGTCTCGGCTTGAGTCCAACACTTGCTTCGGGCGGCCATCCCGTTTCCATCAGTGTCCCGTGCGTCATCCTGTCAGGACAAGGGAACGAGCATGCGCAGAACGACCGGAATTAATTTAGAGCGGAATGAACGTATACATGATCGAGGAATTATTTAATTCGGATTAAAATCAGAATAAACCAGCCACTTACTTCGGAATTAAGTTTTATTCGGAATTATCATTTTCATTCAGAATTGGGCGTTTACATGGTCATTTTTAATCTTTTTCAAGAGGATTTAAGCTTTATTTAAGGGGAATTAAAGCTCTCATTTAAACGTGGTAAATGTGTGTTTGTTAGCGCTTTACCTGATACTGCATAATCATAGCAGGTGAACTGTCTGTGTGAAGCCTTATTTCTAATGAGGTAGTTTGTCACATCCATTCAGGACTGGGTAATATAAAGAGGATGCTGAGAAAATGAAGAAATTAAGGATGTTGCTCCTAAATTGGCATATTTACCTGCAAGTAGATGTCTCTTTTGAGCACACAGGTAGGTATAAGGTACAAATCTAAACAGAAAAAGAACGAAAAATGTCTGGGTTGCCTGCCCAAGTATCATCTATTAGTGGGAACACTGTGAAGCTCGCAGGCAGTTGTTTTCTTGCAGTAGTTATGAATTTCTGTAACTTTAAATTACATTTTTGTAAATTAGCAGATGCTCTTACTGTTGTTCAGCATGATAATCTTTAAAAACAAGCTCAACTTCATGGTTTTTGAAGTGTAGACATTAACAGCCAGAGTAGGAGGGTATATTCAGACCATTATGGACCTACAACATGGTGGTCCACTTAGAGGCAGCTACCATGCTTCTAACTTATCTCTCGCCTTTTTATACAGAATTTCTTAAGTGTGTGTGCGCTAATCATTTTCATCCTCATGGCTATGGTAATCTCATATGCAGCATCATTTATTAAAAATAATCTGTTTCAGGTCTCCAGCTTTTTTTTAGTCCCACATAAGTCAGTAACTGGTCTTTTAAAGACACAACAATGCTTTAAAATAACAAATGGATTTTATGTGCAGAAAAAAATTATACACGTTTATCAAAGTCCTTACATCAAACATTAATCTGAAAATCATATTCTGAAGTAAGATGAGGGAATAGAAAGTGCTGAAACGCTAAGTGACCCCAGAGTTTTAGTACTCATTACTCTAAAGCTCTGGGCTTGTTTTGGTCACATTTCCTTGGGATCGTTTCATGTTCGCATGGCAGTATTTCAAGCAGCCAGTGTTCCCTTGACTACGAGTCACACTGTGCATTATGGGAAGAAAGCCAGCAGGCCAAGCCAACCACAAACAAATGAAGTAATAAAGATAATAGCAGAGGCTAAATTTCCTATGTGCGATTTTATTTATCAATGTGAGACATGCCACACAATAAAAGCAAAGCCAAACTCTGTGCAGAGGAGGGGCTTTTAATGCTCAGTGGTGTCTACAGCAGATCAAAGAGGACACCAGGCAGCATGGGAACTTATTACACTGTAACACCTGAGGATGTGCCCACAGAGAAACTGTCAGTGATGTGGAAAAGCAGAGTTGTTTTGTTCTGTGTTGAAGTGCTGTAGAGACGATGAGTCATGTTCACATGTTGATATTTTCATGCATGTTGTGCCTGAGCACATAAAGTGACACTAACCATAATTGTTAAGTAGCAATTTGTTGTTAGCCTGGGTGCAGTTATTATTGCCTTTATATTACTGCTGCTGCTGCTTATACTACAAGCAGTGTGATGAGTGAACTCGTCACCCTGCTGGTGTCGGACCCTGAGTTGACTGTGTCCTCGGAGCAAACAAACCACGTCTTTCAGGCTGAATCAGCACAGTTGTTTGGATCGATTGCTGTGTTCACTTTTATTGAAACAAAGACAAATGCCCACTTCAACTGGAACAATTCCTCTAAAAGATATCCGTGAGGATCACCTTAGAAGTTCTGCAGTATAATTGAGTAAGATCTTGCAACCAACAATAAAACCACCAGTTGACAAGGCTAGTGCCATGAGGCTGCTGGTCCTGCTGGCGTGTTTAAGGCCTGAAGGATGCTGGTGCAGGATGGTAGCAAGACCAAAACTAAAGGTCCATTCTTTGTCTCTTCTGAAGCTCTGAAGGCATTTAAATTTCTCATTTTTTGCTTTTTTATGCTTTTAAGCTTGAAATCTTTATCTCTCATCAGATCAAGTTTGAAGAAATATGTAGACTTGAGTTTAATGCCATGCCATAATACACAAAGTTTTAATAAAAATCAAGAAACTTCAATCTCAACAAAAGGCATCGTCATGAAAACAGAAACTGCTCCACAAAAACCACTGTTGCTTTGTTTTATTGACAATGCTTTACTGACAAGTGACTAATCTAAAGTCCCACACAGCCAAAGCATCTGTCAGCCTTTCCCTATCTTTATCTTTTCACCAGTTTGATTTTATTTCAGACAAACAAAAGTATTTCATGTTTTTGCTTCTGTTCCATCTTGTTTACAAGTCAGGTCAAATTATTCATGTTAGCTCCTTCAGTGGATGTCCCGGCTATATGATTTCTTCACCAGTTCACAATCTACTTTTGCATCTTCTTTCTGCAACGTCTAATCAATCTGTTTCTTATACTGTTTTTTATCAATGTATATATCCTTCTATCAGGCTGGGTCATACAATGTGTATTTAAGATAATAACTAATTAATTAAAACTAACCTTTAAAAGAGACAGAGGGTAGGAAAATGTTGATTATACTGATACAGTTAGTTCTGATGTTGACTTGTAAAAAATTGATTTTGGGCCAAACTTTATAGACTTCTTGACCTCAGGTTATGTAAACAAGATATTTAAAAATGTTTCTACTCTTTTAAATGAACTTTTTTATCCTTTTTTTCCCAAACTACATGAGATTAATTTTGTTATTTAATTATAGAAAATTTAATTGATATATCATGGATAGCCATCAAGCAATAACTAGCGTAGATATTGGATTTTTTGGTCCATTTTATCTAATCTTATGTTCATCATTAGAGACTTCTTTAGGTTGATATCGACAATCTGAGAGGAATATAACTTGCTTTAAATTAGCTTTTTTTGGTCAAGCTTTGCATGTAAAAATTCTGTGCAATACATCTTTTGGACAACTATGACAGCATTTTTAATTTTGTCCAAGTATCTTAATCTAACATGGGTGTTTAAAACGATTTCACAGCAAACAATGTGTTAGATTAAGTGAAGTCTAAAAGACCAAGTATCAACTGTTTCCACTCATCTATTATCCATCCATCCATCCATCCATGTCTCTCCCTCACCGTTGAAGCCGTACTTGTCCAGGTTCTTCTTGACCTGATCAGGTGAGAGGCCGCTGTCTTCAGTGACGCCAAAGTAGGACAGGACGTCGTCCGACTCTTTGGTGTGTGCGTTCTCCATCTTGGCTGAAACGGAGAGGCTTCAGGACAGAAACACAAACATCAGATCAGTCTGAGCCGCCTCATGCTAAAACTTAAAAAAAACAAAAGTAATCTTTAAAAACGCACCACTTTCTGGAAGTGTGGGATTGGGATTAAAATCTGGCAACCCCCCCGCGTTCACTCTTGCTCTCTCTCGACCCCCTCTCTCACTCTCTCTCTCTGGGCTGGTGCTCTCCTCTCGGAGCCCTGGACTGACAGAAAGTGCAACCCGGCAAACTGTCCTGAAAAGTTTTATACACATGAAAAAGTGGCCTCATTGGTGCTTGCCCACCGTTCACTCACCTCTCATTGGCTGAGGTCGACACAAATAGGTGGGCAGGGGTGGCCCCTGTGGTAAAGAATAGGATGGTGCGGGGGGCTGGGGGGGTGAGGGCAACAACTGCAGAGGGGTTTGCTGCCTGGCAAGCTGGAAATAAGATGTGCAAAAGAGAGAATGCATGGTCAGGACAATGGAGGAGGGGGCATGGGGGCTTTGTGAATGAGAGGTAGGGGACACTGATGAGAACATGACAGGGAAACTACTCCATGAATGATATCATTCAGTCAACAAGTAAATAAACAAAAGGTTAAACCGCTTAAATTATGAGGCTTTAAATACCTGTGCAGCCTCAGGGACTAAATAAAGACTTTAAAGTTCAGATCAATTAAAATTATTTTAGACATTAATATCATATTCAAAGATAGGTTAATTTTACCATCCTTTTCTATGCGCTTGACTGATCCAATGATTTGTCCATTTTACTCTCTTAAATCAAAGTAAACCTGCAATTTGCAAGTCATTAAAGGCACCATACAACTGATCAAGCCTCAACAGATTGTTATGTGCATAACTGTAGTGAACAATTCAGATCGCAATCAAAAGTGATTATTTACACAACCAGATTTTGTAATAAATGAATGAAAAAGTCTGTTTGCAAAACCACATGAACATTACACTTAAATTACCAGTTTTATATAACACTCTGCAATATGTTTGGGATCATTTTCTTGATAGCTTTTATCAAGTGCTCTGTATTTTTTTGGCTCATATAAAAATGCATAGTTTTGGTGCAAATACCACAAAAAGCTAACATGTTACCTTCTGAAAATATGATTAGGCTTGACCATGTGAGGAAAAGGTGCATTGTGCAATGCTGTTGGTCAATATCTGCAGCAATTCTAAGGATAAATAAACAAGAGCAGAGAGCATCTCTGTGGCTCAATATATGCAGGCCTCAGTTAACAGAATTATTTGGTAACGCTTTAACATCTGTGTTGATGGTTTTGATACATGATGTTTTTCTTCACCATCCAAGAGCAGCCTTGCTAGGTACAGCATACCACAAAGAAAAAAATCAACTGGCAGTCAAACATTTTTTTAAACGTCTTTTGCAGTAAATATTAAATATATCTCAGTAAGTTTATGTTTAAATGAATTTAGCATACTATTCAAAGGTGCTATTTTAGTGATCTTGTATGGTTAAGGTTAAGGTTAACAGTTGAATGCAGGCTAGTCATTGTCATTAGAGCACCATCCATCAAAAGTCTTTCGTTCTTTCGTATATCTCTCTACATCTCTATCCTTCATTCTCTCTCTGATCATTTGCCTCTTGTTGGTGCTGAACCTGCTCAGCTGTGGAGTGCTTGTCGTGCGGCCTGTGGTACTGTGGTGGAGCGGCTGCAGCAGTGAAAAGCTCAAGGTGGCTCACTGACATTTAGCTCAATCTCCCTTTGGGATCAAGTTACAGCTGCTCATCCTAAGCACTGTGCTCTAATGCTAATAAAACACAGCAGTGATAATACTGCTGTACCACAAAAACACACACAAATGCACACAAATGCACGCATGCTCGCTCTCAAAAACTTCAACGACAGTTCATCAATTTCTTTTTTTAAAAGTAAACTTTTTAAAGTATTTTTTACCCTCCTCCTCCTTAAGAAATAGAATTTGTGAGGTTTAGTTATCCCTATTCAACCTGAAAGTTTTCAAGGTGCTCTGGCTCACAGATGGTTGTCATGTCGTTGTTTCCTGTTGTGATTGTTGACTTAAGGATATTTAAGTCCGGGGATATATCACACACACGAGAGGGAGAGGACACAGTAATCCTGAAACAGGACGTCCTCTGCTGTCGACCCTTTACTGCTCTGCAGTCTTTTTTCAATCTCACTTAAAAAAATGCTCATTTGTAAATGATTACCCTTTCAGACTGATCTTTTAATCTGATGTTTGCAGAGGCAAATACAGAAGCATCCATTTGTGTGCTTTTAAAATATGTAATTAAAAATGTAGCCTCTTTAACATTCTTACTGTTACTTTAGGTTCTTGTCAAAAATGTCATGCCTAACTCTGAATTTCCACAGTCGCCCACAGGAGGGAACAGAACACGAGTAAACTGCAACTTACTGACGTAATTGAGCAACATGTAAAAACAGGTTATATTTCCTGCCTGTCGTTGATTTGCTGTTTGTAGGATACTACTATCCACTAGTTCATCTGTTTGTTAGCAAGATTGTGCAAAAATTACTGGACAGATTTTGCTGAAATTTTCAGGAGATGCTGGTAATGGCCCAACTTAGAAATGATTAAATTTTGGTGGTGAGATAAACACCATTAGCGAACAATCGTTTTTGCACAATAACTGTCTAACTAATGCTAGGTGTGGGCTTTCAGGGCCATGAATCATATTATGATGCTAACTTTCTCATAAAACTATTGCTTATAGATGTAACGACAATATGTGAGCTACCATGGCAGAGGTTTACGTTCTCCGAGTGCTTTCTAGTAGAACTGGGTTTAAAAAAAAAAAAAAATCGATAAATTGATTTGAATCGATTTTCCATTGAATGGACCATTATTGATTAATAAAATCCTTAAATCGCTCTTTTAATACGTCTTTTTTCAGTGTGTAATGCATCCTGTAGTTTAAGGCCAATTATTCTCGCATGACCAGCCATTCATTTCCCATAATAATTCCCTTAATTCTTGTGAAAGAGATCTTGATCTCAATGGGTTTTTTATCTGGTTAAATAAAGGTTAAATAAAATAAAATAAATAATGCCATGTCACTTCTCATGTGACCAGAGCAGAGATCTCGTCACTTAGCGAGGAGCGTTGTCCAACAAAACATCATGGCGGGAGCACTGAAGGCACAGCCAACAAACTTTAAGGCAGATGTCTGGATGCATTTTGGATTTTAAAAACACGAAGGCAGCAATGAACTGGACAAGAGTAAAACTATATGCAAGATATGTAGCGTGCAGGTGAAATATTGAGGAAACAACAAATCTCCGAAAATCATTTAACGAGACACCACCTGGAAATGCAGTCTGCAAAGACGACGGACCTGAAGCAAACGTAGCTGAGAAGGCATTTGCAACTCTCCATGAGCCCAGAAAATAACCAATGCTGTCGCAGCATTCATATACAAGGACATACGACAGTGTTGTTTGTAGCCACCTTATTTACACTGCCTGCCCTGTGGTTTGATTTGCTTTAAATTATTCCATTTTTTTCATGTTTTGGTCAGGTTATGTTTAATAAAAGTATATTAAAGTACATGACTACTGTAACTGCTTTGGGCTCAATTCTTAATGTAAACATTAATATTTTCGATAATGCACAAAGTTAGAGTAAGTTTCTACTATTTACAGCATTGGGTCTCTGAGAATCTCTTCCATATTCAGGTAAAACTGGTACTCTGGCTGAAATATTTTAACTGAATCGAAATCGAAATCGAATCGGGAAACCTGAATCATTAGCCAGCTCTACTTTCTAGTTTGAATTGTTTTGGCTTCAAAAGTAAAATAAACCATAATAAATCAGTACTATTAAATCCTGACACTTACAGAACTGAAATACTTCATAACTGGAATATAAACCAAACAGCACCTCAGAACAAAGGCTCATCGTCCCAGGTCTAGAGCTTGTTGTGACCCTTATTTAAATAAAAAAGGGCTGAAGGTCTCTGTCAGTCTGCCGCCCTTAAATGATTTTGTGTATAATGATTTGGAGCTGGGACGGGGACAGGCTTGGCGCTGATGTAATAGCAGAGTGTGTGTGTGGGGGTGTGTGTGTATGTGTGTGTGGTTGTCAGGAGTGTGTGTGAGGGCTTGTTGGCAGGCGGCTGGTTGTGGGCGGTGGGCTCATCATGACGGCCTGTGGCTGCTCATCACTGTGATTGATACAGGAAGTACTTTGAGGGAGGACGCTTAGGGCCAAGAGCAGCGGGGGAGGCTGCGGTGGGTCTATGTGTTGGTGTGTGTGTACATTGTATCAGTGGCTGAGCGGGGCAGCTGGGGTTCGAAGTGCCTCACTGTAACTGTACCTATAGCAGCAGTTGTGCCCCTCTGGTATAAATAGAGCCGTGGGCATGTGGGCAGGCAGTCATGACACAATGGCAGAATTTTCGGTGTTCTTTCAGGGAGGTTTGAGAATGTGACACCTTGCAGGCGAGGAGCCCTCCAGATGATACTCAGAGGCTTGAAGGTTACATGAAGGTGCACGTAGGAGAGCAGGAACATGCACGTTAACAAATCAAAAAGATTTATATTAGTACAGATAAACTGCAAAACTCAGAGGCAGGAAACGAAAGTTACTGAAGCAGATGACAGACACCTCAAGCAGGGTTCCCACTCTTTTCTAGAAATCATTTTCCAGGACTTTTCCAGTCCTGGAAAATGAAAATTATGTAGTGACTCACTATCATAAATTCATGGTTCATACTTATTTTTTATCTTTATTTACTAGAGATGGGTATCGATTCAGATTTCCCAAATCAATTCGATTCAATTCACAAGGGCCCGATTCGATTCGATTTGATTCACAATTTTATTTGATTGATTTCGATTCAGTTAAAATATTTCAGCCAGAGTACCAGTTTTACCTGAATATAGAAGAGATTCTCAGAGAACTAATGCTGTAAATAGTATAAACTAACTCTAACTTTGTGCATTATCGAAAATATTAATGTTTACATTAAGAATTGAGCCCAAAGCAGTTACAGTAGTCATGTACTTTAATATACTTTTATTAAACATAACCTGACCAAAACATGAAAAAAATGGAATAATTTAAAGCAAATCAAACCACAGGGCGACAGCGTAAATAAGGTGGCTACAAACAATGCTGTACAGTCGTATGTCCTTGCATATGAATGCTGCGACAGCATTGGTTATTTTCTGGGCTCGTGGAGAGTTTGCTGGTAAATTGCATACAAATGCCTTCTCAACTACGTTTTCTTTGGGTCCAACATCTTTGCAGACTGCGTTTCCAGGTGGTGTCTCGTTAAATGATTTCGGAGATTTGTTGTGTTTCCTCAATATGTCCCCTGCACGCTACATATCTTTATATAGTTTTACTCTTGTCCAGTTCATTGCTGCCTTCGTGTTTTTAAATCCAAAATGCATCCAGACATCTGCCTTAAAGTTTGTTGGCGGTGCCTTCAGTGCTATCGCCATGATGTTTTGTTGGACAACGCTCCTCGCTGAGTGACGAGATCTCTGCTCTGGTCTTATGAGAAGTGACATGGCATTATGGGAAATGAATGGCTGGTCATGCGAGACTACTCGGCATTAAACTGCAGGCTGCATTACACACTGAGAAAAGATGTATTACAAGAGCGATTTAAGGATTTTATTAATTGATATTGGTCCATTCAATGGAAAATCAAATCAAATTGACTAATCAATTTTTTAAACCCAGTTCTATTATTTACTCTGCTTTTTTATAAATACATTTTGTTGATTTACTGTTTCAGTAACCTAAATTTTATTTTGCCATTTTTTATTATTTCTTTTTGTCACCATTGTTTTGAGTTTTTATAGTTTATTCCTTAACTTGCATTATTTTATCTACTCATGTTTTATGACATGTGGTCTAATAAATTTGTTAATCACTGTATATGAATTAGGAAAACATTTTTACCTGTAATTAGTTAGTCTTTGTATGTGTGCATAAGTAAGAGTATGTGCTGTATGTGGATCACGAGGGTGAATTTTCATTGTATTCAATCTTCTACTTTTTTTCCATTTTTAATTTTTTTTTATGTAAAGCACTTTATGCTACGAGATTTTAAAAATAAAGTTTGATTGATTGATTGATTGATTAAAATTAAAACTTTGTCTGAATTTAGGAAAAAGAACTGATAAGATTTTACTGATTTTAAAGCCATTATCAATTCTGCTGATCCGTCTGATTCTTTACCAAATCCAATGTCAGTTCTTGTGGATTTTTAGCGTCAATAAAGTTCATCTATGCAAGTTTTGTGTCAACAACGTCAAACACAAAACCCTCCTGATACTCAGAGTTAGGCTGTGCTCACAGAGGTTTGAGCATGTTGAGGGTGTTTTTACCAGTTTTTAAGATCATACAGACAGTGAAGGTCAGGTGTTTGGCATCACCTGCCCTTCATGATCGACTGCTCACACAGTCCCTGACACTTTTAAGCAAAGCCTTAAGCATAAAGGGAGATGATACCTATGCCTTAAACGAGCTGGATCCTGCTCTCAGGCTCTGGTTCAGGATTCCCATCCCGTTGGACAGTGAGCAGTGACTTTTTCTAATGTGCGTGTTCAAGGTCAAAACAATTAAATCAAGCAGTTTTAGGAGGCTGGGAAGTCTTTTCTGTTTCCATGGTATCATCACATACAAATGTCATTTAATGCTTCACCTCTTGTGACAGGTATACATTTTATAGACCAGTGAATGTGAACTAAAGCTCTGTATTTAATACAGTTGTAACTGTTGTATCCCATGCCTTCAGTGAAAATTTACTTTAAGTCTTGAGCCATCTTAACAATCTCCTGTCTGACATCTCCACTCTCCTCAGCAGCTCATGATTCCTGTCCCCTCCTGCTCCCCTTCATCACTTTGCTGCCACGTGCCCTAAAAACTCTCCTGGAGGTAAACCAAGGCTGGCAACTCTCTTAAGTGAGTGTGTCCCTGAGAACATGAAGTGAGGACACACTCCAAGCTCTCGTGTTGCTCTGTTATGTCCCTTTCAGACTGAGTGACCCCCACCCCCCCCCACCCCTGCCTTTTACTCCAGTCCAAGGAGAAACCGAAATTGATGAAGAGCCACTTCCTGCTCAGGAGGATCTTCCTCACAGTCAATCAAACGCACACTCAAACACATCCAGGGCCTGAAATTCATTTTTGTAATTGGAGGAAAACTCCCATCCTGAATGACAAGTGTGGTGGATTGTCACTCTGTTATTTAAGTAAAAGACTCTTCAGAAATGATTCGTACCAAAGGCATCAACAACCACCCACACTGTCTCTTTGCCTGTTCCCATCCTAATTTATGCCTGCCTAATTTACGTCTGCTTTGCTTTAATGAGCTCTGTGACTCGGCGCCTTCTGCAGAAAAGTTGAACGTTTCAACGCTGAAAACTGTGTCGCATGGGGCACTAAAAAAAACCTGGCAGGCACGCTGTTACATGTAAAAACACTGCTTTGGGTTTTTTTTGAGTGCTGGTTTGGTGGAGTGGTTAGCAACCAGGCAAGACCCACATAGATGCTTCTGCCGGCCTGGGTTTGAGTCCAACCTGTGGCCAGTTTGTAGGGTGTCCTCCCCCTACTCTCTTTGCCCCCTTTCACAAGCCTATCCACTGTCTCTCTCTCTCTCTCTCTCTCTCCTGTCAATAAAGGCACAAAATGCCCAAAAAAGAATCTAAAAACAGGTTTCAAAGGTGACGCACAGCAAACTGCCCCTGGGTGACCTTAGATGAACAAACTGTACAATAGTGTTTGTCAAACTAGCCATATATATACAGTTGTGTTCAAAATAATAGCAGTCCCACATCACTAGCAAGATAAATCACATAGGTGTTAAACAGGTGGCCCTTATTTAAGGATCAAGGCAACTGACACTGCATTTGCTGGCTGTGCATTTGTCCTTGAAAAACAAAGTTAAATGGGTGGTTAAAGATATTGTTCAGAAGAAGAGCGTTCTTTGATTAAGAAGTTAATAAAAGAGGGGAAAAACTATAAAGAAGTTCAGAAAATGGTAGGCTGTTCAGCTAAAATGATATCAAATGCTTTATAGTGGCAGCCAAAACCAGAAAGGCAAGGAAGTCAAAGAAAAACGACTATTCGAATGGATCTGAGAATAACCAAAATGGCAAAGGCTCAGCCAATGATCAGCTCCAGGAGGATCAGAGAAGATCTAAGGTTGCTTGTGAGTACTGTAACAATCAGACGACGTCTATGTGAAGCCAAGCTACCAGCAAGAAGCCCCCCGCAAAGTCCCATTGTTAAAAAAAAGACATGTGCTGAAGCTGTTACAGTTTGCCAAAGAACACATTGACTGGCCTAAAAAGAAATGCCCCAATATTTTGTGGACTGGTGAGAGTAAGATTGTTCTTTTTGGGTCTAAGGGCCACAGACAGTTTGTCAGACGACCTGAAAACACTGAATTCAAGCCACAGTACACAGCGAAGACAGTGAAGCATGGTGATATGGGGATGTTTCTTGTACTATGGTGTTGGTCCTATTTATGGCATACCAGGGATCATGGATCAGTTTGAGTACATCAGGAAACTGGAAGAAGTCATGTTGCTGTATGCTGAAGAGGAAATGCCCTTGAAATGGGTGTTTCAACAAGACAATGACCCCAAACACACCAGCAAGCGAGCAAAATCATGGTTCCAGACAAACAAAATTCAAGTAATGCAGTGGGCAGCACAATCCCCGGACCTTAATCCCATAGAAAACTTGTGGGCTGACATAAAAAATGCTGTTCATGAGGCAAAACCAAGAAATTCAGAACAATTGTGGAACGTAGTACAATTGTCCTGGGCTTCAATACCTGTTGACTGGTGCCAGAAGTTGGTAGGCTCCATGCACCACAGATGTGAAGCAGGTATCAGAAACCGTGGTTATGCAACTAAATATTAGTTTATGATTCTCAGCAAAGTTGAATCATCAGGCAACTCTTAGTTTATACACTACATTTTTGAGTTTGTAAATAAAGACGTCAACACTGCTATTTTTTTTAACATTACATTTCTTGACTTTCTGTAAAATATTATCAAATTCAATTACTTTCTCATTTTCTTGCTTTGAAATAGAGTGTCCCTAATGCATTTGTGTGCATTAAAATAAAATTTATTTGAAGAATTTTTAGGTTTACTCACCTTTTAAACACACTGCTATTGTTATGAACATATCTATATAGTCCTTATTTTGGCTGAAATACTGGCAGAATAAACAAATTTAACATGATGTTTTGCTGCATCATCACTGCATGTTCATTTCTATAATTTAAAAGTGTAATTTATTCAAGAATAAAATATTGTTTTTCTTGCTTCACATCTTTTCCTAACACATATACATGGCCATGGAATGAAATGGTGTGGGAGGGGCACAAAGGAAAACAGGGATCATCTACTGGTTTATTGATCTCAGCCGAAAAATACTAAAAAAGAAAAACATGATTGATTTATCAGCAAATATAACAAGTTGAGCTGCTAAGATTACATTTGCAGGGTGTGTATCTCCCGGTGTGGTATGTGTGTGATGAGGAGGGCCAAGTGAGAGGGAGGAAGAGGGGAGTTTCTGCACAAATGATCCAAACTGTCATCTGAACTTCATTTCTTATCAGTCTGTCATTATGAATGTGCACACCTCTGATGTTTCACACACCTAGGAGAGCAGTTAATTTATGAGATACTGTCCCACATTACTAGTGGCAGAGCTACAGGAATTTAACATTTTGTGCGGGGGTTTCCTGCAATCCTGTGCCAAACTACAGGCCCTGGCAACTATAACGATACACTTCACTGTGTTTGAGGTATCTGTGCTGTGGTTACAAAGAGGTAAGAGAAATTTTGTGAGTAATGTCATCAACAAATGTCCCTGTAATAGAGCTGTGCATCATCACTAGTCTCAAGATTCAATTTGATTTCAATTATTAAGTCAACTGTTCAATTCGATTCAATATCACAACGCATTAATTTCATGTCTCATCTTCCTATACTTGCTTTTTTCTTCTTCAGATAGTTTTTTTAAACTTTGTATTATCACAAGAAAACAAAAAGCTGATATAGTGCTGGGCAGTTAACCAGTGTTAATGCTGAAACTGGTATTTTTCTGTCTGACCTTTTTTTAACACTGTCTTCACGTGTTTAAACAAACACCTTGTACTGATGTGTTCACAGGAGGCTAAAACAACACCACAGTGATAAAAGTAGTGTAACAGAGAGATGTATGACACACACACACACCCCTACCATCCTGTGTGTAGCACTCTGTGCCGATACAACACAAGTTATTGGACTGCTCTGATTTTAATGTTTTTCTCTGTGTACTCTCATCTACAGATTTTGCAGTTCGCCAAGTGAAAAACTGGATCAAAACTACTATAACTTTTTGCATTAATTTACCTCATTAATGTCTTACATTAAAACTAAATCTTAATTTTTTTGTGCAATGCTTTATTATCAGATGTGTATTTTAAAATACTGAACACACACCCCAGACAGGACTCTGCCTTAGAATACTTCCAGGAAATACTTACACTAATGACACAACAGGTAAATGTGTCTGCAGTGTGTGTGCTGGACGCTGCATTTCTCTGGCGGGTTAGCTGCAGGAGTTTGTCATTCTCAGAGCGTCAGTGTATATTTAACCCTGTGGCTCCCCTGCCGGATGGCCCCGCCATATACGGGCTGGGGAGCGGGCTGAGGCTGGGATTGACCGGGAGCACAGAGCAGGAGAAACAGCAGTGTTGACAGGATGACGGATGAGTGTTGAGCAAGATGTAGAGAGACCACTAAGAGAGAGAGGGAGGGAGGGAGGGGGGGATCAGTAACAAGTGTTTATCACCTCCTGGTATTGTCTCTGAACAGGACTTATTTATTTGCAATGTTGACTCTGAAAAATGGATTTCTGATTGATGAATACAAAGCAGGTGATATGAAGCACGGATCTAGAGGCTCTGAAGCATGAAGGATAAAATAAAAGTCGTAAAAAAAATCATCATTCCTCACAGACTTAGAAGAGCTCCATAGGAACATTATCTGTAGCCCCTGTATAACTGCTAACCCCTGCTTTTGTTTTATTCTGTCAGTATACTATTCTGGTCCATCCCTCCATTTAATGTGTCATGTTTGAATTATCTCTGATAAATTGGTTTTGCTTTTTGTCTGTAGTTCCATACTGCCAACATTGTGCTGCACTTGTAGATTAGGATAACCATAGCAATATGAATCATTATTCATTATAGTCCAATGTTTCATCCACTTCTATTACCCCTTTAAACTCTGTTTACATACATTATCACAGGTTAACATCCATTTTGGAAATGTGGATATAAAGTTAACTGCACCCAAGTATGTGTAAGCTCACTATGCAATACCAAAACATAATTAACTTCTCTATCATGTTGACTGATTAATTTATAATACAAATATGGCTGATCTGTTATGCTGCATGCTAGTCTATGAAGGCTATTCATGTTTGCCCTTGGGATATGGGATGAATGAAATTATTGGTAAGATATCAAGTTAATCTCAGTATCTACAGATATAAAATTTCACTGCCGACATACCAGCCATATAAACTAAGCAGACAATGCTTCTTAGCAAGAAAATTATACCGTTGTAAAGTTTGTTTAATTCCCTTTTAAATGGAGCTACATTTGTGAGCAACACACATTTGTGGGATGAGCAGCAGAGCTGAGTATGTGGGTTGCGCATATGAAAAATCTGCCTAATTCTCTCTGTCAAAAAAGCCACAAAAGAAATGGTTTTTTTTTCTGTTCACATCTGCTTCTTACATAATAGACTGTCACCATTAAGGGAACAGGTCAGTTTAGTAAAGTAGTGGCTTTGTGCTCTTGAAAAAATATAAGTATTGGTATCAATATCGGCAATGATAAGTTTGGTAATATCACATACCCATTCCTGTTTTGTGCATCACTAGTATTTGTAACAGAGCACCTCTAATAAGGTTGGCTAAAAGATGCTCCAGCTGCCTGATCATAAACATACATTTATTAGCAATATTTATGATCAGATCTAAGGACGCCACAAACAGCCCGGCCCTGTATGAATGTGTTTAAAACTGCTCAGTGAGTATGTGTGCAGTAATCAGATAAACAAGTGCGGCAGTGGCCATATGAGAATATAGAAATGTGACCTTGCAGACACAAGTGTTAACATTTCTGAGCATGTCACAGTGTGTTCAAGTGTGAGTGCGAGACAGACGGACATTCAGACAGACAGTATGAGGCATGCGCCCGGCAGGTGTGTGTGTGTGCGGGCATCCAGCGTGAGAGTTTTCAGTGTGTGTGTGTTTGCAACAGGTGTTTAGCTGGAATGGTGCTAAGCTTTAAGTGCTGTCCAAACCCAAGCCCTATTCCTGGTGTTTAAGCACACACACACACGCACACACACACATCCACACACACACCCACACCCCCCCCCCCCCACACACACACACACACAGTATAACAGTAATCATCAATAAGAGGATGCGGTCATCGTCCCCACAGAGATATTAAATATCTTCTAATTAAGTGGCTGCAAATATTGGAGCCAAACCGGGTCTGAGCACGGTTTACTCTTGTGTGCATGTTGTCATGCTAACAGAAACACAGCCTCACGTTTACCTCAGAGAACTCACAGGTTCAGCCAACTGACCAATCAAAGCACTCGGTGATGACATGCAAGTCAGTCAAAACAGTCAACGTAATGGCCTACTACTTTGTGTTTTTATATCACAGCAGCTCGTCAAATTTGACAATAAAAAATGAATTTAAAGATGATTAATGGATGAAGGTAGTGTTGGAGCTGCAGTATGACCATGGTGTGTGTTTACTCGAGCTTCTAACGTTGTGAACAGTCGGCCCTGAAGCATCTGTGGGACAGTTTCAGCTCCTGAATTAAACAAAGAAACTCACCAAGTTCTCCTCTGCTTTACAGAATCAGATAAACCATTTCCTTTCTGTTCAAAGACAATGACCACCAGGTCATTATCAGGTCTATTTTGATTTCAACAGATGGATTATTTTAGAGTACACGCAATATATAAGTAAATCCACATGAGGGCTGAAAGATTTACCATTTTCGGATCAAAATTTTTGCAATTTTTTTGCAGCACTCCTGACTGACCCAGGATCTGTTGTGTCAACTATTTTACACATACTGTTTCACAAATTTGCAGACAGTTTGCATTTACGGAAGTGCTGGTAACAACACAAATCCTCTGTTTAGGAGTAGAAGTTGGAGTATCCCTTAAATAATGAAAACAGATTATTTATCATCAATATTAGATAATGAATAATGTTATTTGCTTTTGATCATTGATTTCCCTACTGTTGTCTATACTGTAAACATAGTGTATATTGCACTGAAGCTTGATTTGAAGAAAATCATGAATTGAATTGAAATCGCAATATCTGCCAGAAAAATCGCAACTAGATCTTTCCCTAAAATGGTTCAGCCCTAATCCACATCACTTTAATGTGAATAGAAAGGTGTAACAAAAATTGCCACAGAAATATTCATAATTTTGCTCCATTTATTCACATAATACTTGATGTGTAAAGGCTTTTAGTTTAGGTTAAGATGAATCAGCTGACTATCAGCTGATTTCAGTCATAGTCTCACACTACTGTAATGCACTGCAAAAACTCAGATCCAGGCAAGAGTGTTTATCTATTTTCAAGTCAAAAATATCCAAAACACTTATTCTAACCCACAATCATTTAACCAGTCGAGAGAAATGTCATACTTTAAGGAATGAAAGGCAAAAATAAGGCACTGAATTGCTTGTAATGAATAGAAAATATCTGCCAATGAAAAAAAGGAAAGCTTGACTCAGTGAGGGTCTTGAATTAAGGTTAAATATCTGCTCAAGTTAAATTTGTCTTGTCTTATTAGCAGATTATTTTACTTATTATTACAAGTAACTCAGGCCTTATTTTTCATTTTTTTATATCTTTAAATAAGATCTAAATCCAGACATGTAAGGAAATTGTGGATTAGAATAAGTCTAGTGAGTTTGTTTTGTCTTGAAGTTTGACAAATACTCACTTAGATCTGAATTTTTTTCAGTGTATAATAACAATAAAATCTCAAACAAAGGTTGTCCACAGAAACACAACGACCTTATGACTGATCCAAGCTACCCTTCTGACACACATACACGGTCAAGCTCAACCCCAGGAGCATCTTATGAGCAGAAACTTCATCACAAAACAATGACATATATTCATTCAAATTTTTTGAAGAAAATCTTGGACAAGAGTTTTCCTGACTGGAATAAAGAAGGGGCAGAACTTCTAGGGTCAAATTTGTCAAACAGAGTGCCACAAGACTAAGTGATATGACTTTTCTTTTTGAGGGAATGTTCTTGAGGTCCACAGCTACGACTGATGCATGAAAACAATTCCTCAACTTTGATTCAATGGTTTCAGGGTGACATTAGTAGAGCTGGGCTTTTCCTAAAACTTAACATACTTAACAACAACTTAACTTTTAAAACAACTTTTCAGACATGATCAAGAGGAGCAGACATCACCTTTTGGAACCTTGCAATATTAAAGGTTGTGAGTGCAGCAAGAGCAACAATGGTGACTGTGGACAAAGGCCCTTATATTGTCAGAAAACGTCACACCCTTTACTTTTGTAATTTTTACTTTTTCCTCATTATGTGCCTAAAGTGCAGTGTTAATTATATTAAGTTATATAGCCCTTTTCCACCAGCACGCCTTAGCCCTACTCTACTCTACTCGGCTCGGCTCTACCCGGTTTGCGTTGGGTTTCCACCGGCACAGTACCTCCTTAAAAAAAAAAAAAGAAAACATTTTTAGTACCTACTCTGCTCTGGTTCTAAGCGAGCTGAGTCGATACTAAAAAGTGACGTCGACCAACTGCCGGCTACTGATTGGTCAGAGAATGTCGTCACCGATGAGTCATGAGCGCGACGAGCTAGCTAACATGCTAGTGGTAGCTACCATTAGCTTACCCTCATACGTCTTTTCTCTGCAGCTCGATTGCTCTCGTCCTCAGTATTTCTTCTCGCCGCCTGCAGCCTTCGTCTGCTTTCCTCTTTCATTCGGTTTGTGACAAAAAGCCACAGATCAAGCAGCAAGTATACTATTGCCTCCAAGTCCTCCATTGTTTTGATTGTTGTGTCGCGCTCAAAATGACATGAACGCAGTGTCGCCCAGCTGTTTTTTGGCGACCTTGCCCCCACTTGGCAGGGAACCGGGCTGGTGGAAAAGCAGCACAATGCGAGTAGAGCCGGGCAGAGTTGGGGAAAGCCGAGCCGAGTAGAGTAGGGCTAAGACGTGCTGATGGAAAAGGGCCAATAGTCTTTTGTCTGAAATATCTTTTAGTTTTAGTCCTAATGTAGTCATCTAAATTGTTTTAATTTTAGACTAACTTTAGTTGATGAAAATCACAACATTTTAGTCGATGAAATCTGCCGTAAATTTAGTCAACTAAAATATGAAGTGTAAAGGATAAGATATTTTTTTTATGTTTCCTTGAATTTCTGAAGTCATGTTTTACACTTGGATAAAATTAAACATCTAATAAACCTTTACTGAATACTAGTAAAGTCTGAATGTATAAATTAACATAAACAAATTGAACTTTTGTGAAATGCAGTCACCTTTATTTAGGCTACCTGGCAGAGCATCTCAGTTACAATACCAGAACTGACAACAAACAGTGAACCTGCTCTACATGAATATATCAATTCATAAAGACAGGAGCTCTGATTGGATCGCTCCACAACTTATCCCACCACCACCAAGCTAAGGCAGTTATGACTGGATGTCTCTCTTAACTCATCCAACCTTTCCACACAACCAAAGTAGCTGTGATTGGATATATTCCTAACCTACTTTCTACATGACCAAATTATGTCTGATTGGACTACGTCTCTGTCAAACATTTTCGTCTAGTTTTTATTTGTTGATGAAAAAGTCAGTTCAGTTTAGTTTTGTTTAGTTTTAGTTTTTGTCCATGTGCACTTGTTTTCATTAGTTACTGTCTAGTTTTCGTCAGGGGAAAAAAGGTTGTTGATGAAAACTATGATAAAAATAATAAGTCAACAAAATTAACACTGCTAAAGTGTCTACAGCTAAACTCTGTTATGAAGGTTAAAACTTCTTACACCTCAGACAAAAAGTTTCAAAAGAGCTGGAGAACAAATGCAAAACTGTCCTTAGGTGTATATTTAAGTTGCTGATAATCACAGTAGCTCGTTCCCCCTTATGTCACCGTGTGCATACACACAGCCTGGTCCTATCGGTCGAGGGAATAGCTGAGAGCTGGGGGCACTGCATAGCGGCCCTGGGGCTTATAAATCACCCACAGTATGCATGGAGCTCGATTACCGCTCCAGAGCTGGAACCAAAAGAGCCTGGTGCTGAAAGAGGGGCCAAGTAAATAATAAAACACTGAGTCCATCACTGCTGCTTGGAACAGTTCTCTGTGGGAGCCTGAGATGGTCACAATAACCCAAACAATACCCATGGAGTTTTGGAGGAAGAAAACAAACTTTGAGTGGAGATTAAATAGTTAAATAATTATTGGAGTTAAAAAAAAGTCTGATGAGTTCATTGTGACATCTATTATTTGAGTGACCATCACAAGAGTAGAGATAGATGGGTATTTGCCTGATGGGATTACATAAAACAGGCTGTTATTAGTCTGGAAAATAAATGTAATTGACGGTGTAAAGGGTCACAGCTACAAAGGGCCACTAAAATAGTTAGCTGAACAGGGGGTCCCATTTCTCCAGAGCCAGTTGACAACACTTCCTATTAATAGTGAGGATTGTCCTTGGGTATTTTTATAAAAGGAGATGGGGTGTGTGTGCGAGTGAGTGTGTGCGTGAGGAGAGTAAGTCGGAAGGGGATAAAGCTTTCTCGGAGAAGACAGACAGAGAAAAGATTGGATTACATTGGAGTTTTTACACCGCTTGTTGAATACGTCAGACTTTACCTTCACTCAGGCTCAGATCACTTTAAACATCTTGACCTCTGTTTTCTCTGAACACTCACGGCCACTTATTCCATGAATTGCTGTATATTTTATCCTCTAGTCTTAAACACACACATACACTCTCACACACCCCTGCTCTATTTTTAGCCCGCTGTTGTATTTGAAGGTAGAGTTGTGTTGACCCCTCGTCTCACCCCAGATCCAGGCCTTACAAGGACCCCCTGGCAGACAGCGTTGCTTAGCAGCGAGCCGTGTTTGCATCTAAGCTGTGAAGGTCCAGCACACGCGCACCGCACCTGCCCTTCATCATCCTAATTATCATACTCCCCATCCCCAACCCTCCTTCATATCATCAAGTCTTTATCACAGCTCAATGTGTGCTAATGCACGTGAAGTGTAGCTGGAGTCAAGTCTGGTTTAACAGCAAATGTGTCACAAGTACAGACAACAGAGGACAAATAATCATGAACTGATTTCACTTGTTTAACAGTGTTTAAAGTAAAATAGTTATGGGCATGGAGAGCCTGGATGCAAGCATAGATGGTAAAATACACTGGTAAAGTCCTGAGGGATGTCCGTCATTTGGTCACTGAAGGGGGTTTGGAGAGAGGGACCCGTCTGCTGGGTCAAGGGCGTCGCCATAGGTCCAGTCCATACTGTAAGTCCCAACCGGAAGTTGGTCTTCTTTGTGTATCTTTGACCTACCTAAAGTTTGCAACCCAACTAAAGCTTGTAATCCGCCATAAAACAAGAATTTAAAAAGTATATTAAATCAAGTAGATTGCCGGGATTAAAAGAATAAAAGATCTATGGCAGACAAGGGCGCCACCGTTAACAAATCTGCAGCAGAAGTCCCAACCTCCATTCGCCGTTCAATACCGGAATATATATATATATATATATATATATATATATATATATATATATATATATATATATATATATAGCAATTACATATTTACCATAACTGTATAGTAAACTAGTTATTTAATTTATTTTTTATGTAGAATTTTAAAATTGTTTTATTTATAATAATTATATTTATAATAGGTGTAGTTGTTTTCACAATTTTATACATACTGTATAAAATCGTGAAATTTTAAGTGCTAACATGTTATTGTTAGATGTGAGCAATTAGAAGCCTTAAATATTCACATGATCAAGCTTTCATGTTTATGTTTCAAATTACTCTTTTTCTTACCATTCAATCGCTTTGTATCTATCGTATCATCTTATAGTCTCTTCGATCTACCATTTGAATGCAGTGCCAAATAAGTAATGATATACAAGAAGATCAACTTCTGGTTGGGATGTCCGGTGTGGATTGGACCTATAGCGGTGCCCTTGTTCCTGCAGACGGGTACTCCTGGCTTTGGAAGCCAATATGCAGTGGCTGCCACTTTGTTAATGCTGCCTCAACTATTTTTTAGTAATCTATTTACAGACAAAGAGACAGAGAGATTAAAACAGAGTTCTTTTTACCTTGTCTCTAAGTATGTCCACACAGGTAGATTATGTCACAGACAAAATCAACTCTATTCAATTAAACTTCTTATTTGAGCCTTCCCTTGTTTATACAGAATGCTCTCTCAAATCAGCTATTTAATGAACAGGGTCACTTGTGGGGGGATTTTCTTTGGTTCTTCCTAAATCTTCAACTGAAACACTTAAATGAGATGAAACTACAGCTGAGCAGGGGGAAGCAGACATAATGCAAGCATGCCTGGCCTGAAAGCCAGAGCTCCACAAGCTATTGCTTGAGCCATTTCAGCCATTTCACATCCATCTCTTTCCAGCGTGTCATTTCCCATTTGCTATGTCCTAATTTCCTACAAACCCCAAGATGGAAATTATCATCAGCCAAAAGCCAAATGATGGTGATCTTGTGCAGTGACAGGTGAATTCATCACTCATAATCATGAACAGTGAACTGTTGAAAAAATTAAACTCATCATAGTACATTTGTGTATTTTGTCAATATTACATCCAATTAATGGCCGATATATATGGCTGATATATCAGCTGTTAATACGAGCAAAAATTTCCATATTGCTGATACCAATATTCAACTTTTGAGGCCAATATCTACTGATGATGATATTATACCAATAAAATCTTGCATCCCTCACTATCAATATTCCAACACTTACTATGACACACACAAGCCTAATAATATCTATGTTTCAGGTACCATGGCAAAAATGTAAGCCTCGAGCTGCACTGAGTCATTTTCTGTTTTTTGTTTTAACAAATAATTTAAGCAAACTCTTGCACTGTCTAAACAACACAAAGTATCTAGCAACTGAATATCTGCTGATTCGTGCAACTATAATTTTGTTTGGGTGTCTGTGCCAAATCATATATGCAGGAGTCTGCAACCATTTTGATGGATTAATTTGTTTCTTGCAGCCCTGCCTTCAAAGTTGGAGGATTTTTTCCCCCTCTGATTTTCTACTCTGAGTATTTTAATATCACAATATCAAATTTCATTTTCTTTAACACAAGTTACTGAAGTCCCACCTCTGGTTTGGTGGCACTGGAAAATAAAAAAAATAACTTTACATAATTAATGAATAAATTATTCGTCCCCAAGCGAAAGTATTGGCGTTTCTAAAGTTAACTTACGCTGTTTAAGCTCTATTTAAGCGCATATTAATCTGTTTCCATAGAAACATTGCCATCTTCCTCTGCTAACCAGTGAACAGTAGAGGTAAGTAAATCCGGTACTTCTGACACTGGACAGGAGAGAATCTACTTTATTATAACTTATAAAGTTTATAAAGTAACTTACAACATAAGGCAGCTGCTTCAGACAGGCCTCCTCGTCATCCTCCATGTTTGCCACCCTGACGATCCGCCATGTTAGCCAGTAGCATCTTCATCGCTGGATTTGGCCATTTTCTCCTTTTACCAAAAGTAAAAAAATATTTAGGTGACATGATTTCTTCTCCTCGTCTCTGCCAAAATTAAAATTTACCGGTTACTATGTGCTAACTGCTTTAACGTCAAAGATAATTTCATATATTTCTCTATCGAGAAGTTGCCGCTAGCCCCGAAAGTTCCAGAACTAGGTATGACGTAATCACGCACGCAAGTTAAAGTCAGTTGGCAAGAACGGACCAATCAAATTGCGGGATGGCAGCCAAGTTTAACAACATTGGGTCAGCTTTGAGTATTAATTCTTATATTTAAGTAATTTAAGTTAGATAAATGTCTTTAGATGAGTGTAGCACTTACATTCAATTTTCTTCTGCTGGCTTTGGGAAGGGGTCAAAACAAAAGCTTATTTTTTAAAAATAATGTAAAAATTTTAAGAACATTATGGTCTTACTTTGAGTATACATTTTGAAGACTGTATGTTTACATATAAATTATTTTTTAGTTTCACTGCCAAAATCCTGTTTGCCACTGCAGTGCTTGACTACGAAATACCCAAGCCTATTTGTTTGCTTGTTTGGTGTGCTTAGGCCTTAGTTTTCTCCATACAATGATTCTGAACTCTGATATGACGATATATCAGAAATCAATCAATACCTATTTTGTTGTCATTGCAGAAAGAAATACTGATCATTTTGACTCTGTTAAGCTAAACCAACCAAATTCACAGATAGGAGACCATTCCTTTAACATGACAAATTCAGCCATCTGTCAAAAAATGTAACTTATTTTCTTGAGCTAGTATTGTAAGAACATTTGTTTACATTGAGTCACCCTTTATTGTATGCATTATACATTTGCTGAATTCTCATGTAAATTTTTCATTTTAACCAATCAGTCCATTGCTATTTCAAAAGAGCTGCTGTAGAGATATGATAATTATATTAATATACTGATCTAATCAAACTGCAAAAGTATAGTTTGAATTCTCTTCCATCTAGGCCGGTTTTATACATGTTCTAATAACTTTAGTATTATTATAATCTTTGGAGAGACAGAATATTTATCCCATTTCCCCCTGATTTCCCTGCTTCGTTATTGATGCTGTCTGGAGTGAGCACATGGATGTGTGTTACAGTGAGCTGTGATAATGACGGCAGAGCTGAAGGAGCAGAAAGGTCGGGGTCATTAGATGGAGACAGCTGCTGCAGACACACTGACACGTAAGAGGGCAGAAGAGGAGCTCAGCTGAGAGGATGATGATCCACTTCTGTGAGAGGAAAATAAAAATATCCGCACAGACTACAGACAGACAGGAAGAGCTGAAAATATGACAGAAATTCAATCTGACAGCAAATTAAAGGTGAAAATGAGAAGTGATTTTATTCTAATTATTAAGGCTACAGTGTGAGAATAGGGCTGGGTGATTCGGACCAAAAAAAAAATCACACTTAATTTCTTTTCAGCCTATTAAATAATAAACACCAGAGTTATAAACTCTGATTTAATTGTATAGGAAATCAAAGGACACTGATAATTGTTTGATCACTCAGCAAAAAACAGAAGTTCTAATGTTGGACAATTATTAATTTTTAATGATCAAAAAGTGCAAAAACGCTCCACACTGTTTTAATCAAGGATGGGCACCTCTGATACCATGAGGGCCACATTAAAATGTCGATTAACAAACCAATAAATGCAAAGCTTCAATCAGAATTCATATTCATATATTCAAGCTAAAAACAAAACAGTAATGCTGCAATTAAAAAGTTAAAAACAGATTTAAAGTTCATGCATTTAAGCATTTAAGAAGCGGAGTCTGATTAAAATTTTTTGTCTTAGAAGGAAAGATTGTCACTCTGTCACAGCACTGAGGAGGAGACCACCTGATTTAATATTGTGATGATTTATTACAGAATAGAAATTGATAACTCTTACAGCTTACACAAGCTAAAAAACATTTCATATATTTATATCATTCATTTTGAGAAATTCATCACGATTCTTCAGACAAATGCACAAAATCCAGTGAAGCGCAGGTTTTTTTTTTTTTTAAGAAATACTTAATCTCAAAGTTCATCAATAATATTTTTAAGACATTCATATAAATGTGTAAAAATCTCACAGGAGCGATAAAAATATTCTGTATCATGGATCTGAGGAGCCATTTAAAGAGAAGATGATGGCAGCGTCAGGATGTATAAATATGAGAGAATAAACTAACCTTCACATTTAAGAAGAGATTGTGTTTAACATGTTTGGATAAATGATGAGAGGGATCGTAGCGGCTTAGGATTCATTTAAGAGTCAAAAAATATACATGAAGTATGATATTTATATACAATAAAGGAGAATCCACTCTGATACACAGTTCTTTCCAGTTTAAAGCCAACTCTGATTAATGAGCTGGTTTGGGGTCATCACCTCTAACAAAGTTCACAGATATGAGTCTAACGGACTGAAGCAGAGAACAGCCATGTTTGTTTGTATTTCTTCGGCGGCCATCTTTAAATTCTACTGTTTCTTCTGCCTCCACACCGACAACAGCCGACGTCTGAGGTATTATGATTTCATCTGTCCAGGACACAAAACAGGTATAACTCTTATTTTTATCATCTTGAGACGACAAATCAGAATCCTGATCAATCGAAACAACAATAAAAATTACAAACACAGCTGTTATTTGCTTTTGATTGTAATTAAATCAGTTTACACTTAATAAATGTAACTTAATAAATGACCTTAAAGTGAATTTACCGTACACCTCAGAGGTTTTGGATCCCTACAACAACAAGATAAAGTAAAATATGAAGTGATTGTCAGGCTGGTTGAACTTTCTGCTCGTCCCGTTGTTTTAAAGACATTAACATGTTTTCCTTGTTAGTATAAAGAAAAAGGAGATTAAACTAAAATTTAACTCAGCAGGGACATACACAGGCAAACAGACATTAAAAACATGGTCCAGTTCTGTCATTGGCATTCATATTTGCTGTTAGTAAAACAAAAACATTAAAATAACTGCATTAAAAGAACATGAGTAACATTAAGAAGAGTATATTTTACAGGATGGCTTCGATTGGTCTCAAAGTAAAACAGCTTTTTTAGTGTCATGGCGATAAAATGTCTCTCTGATGTCTGAATCTCTATAAAACATGTTCACGTGAGGGTGTCTGTGTGGGTTTGTGTGTGATGGTCTGGTCCCGGGCGTCCTATAGGTTGCTGAAGAGTTCGTTCTTCTTGGTCCAGTCCATGGGTGGAGCTCTCTTGTTGGAGCGTTTCTGATGAGCGAGCTCTTTGACCTGCTGCAGCGACAGATTCAGAGCTGGGATGGTGTCTGTGATCAGACCCTGAAAAGCAAAGAGACAGACAAAATATATCCACCAACTGTTTCTCAGGAGTTTGGACTGATCATTGTTTAATACTGATGAGGATCAGGGATCAGAGGGAGATGATAATAAAGGGTGGAGGATGTTAAAAGAAGAGGCTCAGTTTCAAGAATAAAGTTTAATAAAGGTAAAAAAATATAGTGGTAAAAATAAAGAAAACCATCATTACCTATGTATATCCATAAATCTATTTTTTTTATCTGTCTATCTGTTTATTTATATACTAAATTATAAAAAGCGGGTCCTGGATTTTTAGGGGGTTACAAATGTGACCCCGGAAAAAAATAAGATTTTATGCTCTGAGAGCATTTAATATTTTGTATTAATCTGTATTTCTGTAATATCCGGCATATCATGCTTGTTCTTCAAAGATCTTGATTTCTTTTTTCCCCCTTTTTCATGATAGTAAAGCAGCTCTGCCCTGTAATAAGCAGGTAATTTCTCATCTTTGGAAAAAATAAATATATTAAATAAGTAAAAACAGATAAGAGTTTTTCCAACAGGTCAGTTTCTTCTGCCCTGATTTAGCATTTAGTCAGGTGTGGAGAAATCAGCTTTTAATTTGGTATGACACAGCAGGTAAAAATCTGTAGCTGATCTCTGTCATGATTCATTTATTTACAGAAGGTTCGTTAAAAAGGCATCTCTAATACATATAAAATAAATAATACAGGTTAAGGGAGATACATAGGTCTGATTAAAGCATGATCAGGTATAACAGTTATTCCCATTGTCATACCTCAGGTGGGGTGTTTGTGGGCGGGGTTGTGAGTGAGGCGTTGGACGAGGCGTTGGATGGAGATGGACTGACTGACAGCTTGGAGTCTCTCTCTGCCTCATTGGCTGCTCGACCGTTCACCTGGGGACAAAAACACAAGCACACATATAAAATACAAAATGAAAACAGCGCAGCATCATTTTCCTGAACAAGAAGACATTCTGGATTAATCCACAGGAGGCCGAAGAGCGACTGGAAACGTTCTTGCAGTTCCTGATCTCACCACAGGGGGGCAGCATTGGCTCTTCTTACTCAGTAAGTACACAGTACAGCGACACCTCTCACTGAGATACCATTGGTTAAAAATAATAATAATCATCATAAAAAACATGCAGAGTAAAACCAATCAAATGAGGAGTTCTTGTTTAATGTCTTTCTTAATTTTATTTAAATTACTAAATAGGGAGACTTCCTAAGATCAGAGTTTAACAAATTTAAAAACAAATACAGTAAAAAAAAACTGCTTAGTGTAAGATTAATTCTGAAATACAGATGATTGTCTTTAGGTTTTCTTTTAAAGTTCGATATTCTTGAAAATCAAGAAATGTATAGTCTTCTGGAAAAGTTTTACATTGGATTTAAGTTTGAAAAAAAAAAAACGTAAAAATGCATTTATGTGGGAATCAATTAAAACAAGTTTGAAGTGTATTTGAGAATAGTTGGCTGATGTTAAATGTAAAAAAAATATATATAATTTATTTTTTTCTGTGCAGACAACCCATGGGTGTTGCAATGCCATAATTACAAACTTTGATTTGATTCTGGTAAAAATCAAATGGTTTAGATAATTAATTCCATAGCAACAAATGCTGAAGTACTCAGCACCAAATATTGTTGTTTTTTAATCTTATTGAACGAAAATTGCAAACAAACTAATTTACACTCCAAACAACTGAAAAAAGATTTGCAGAACGTCTCATCCCTTTTTTTGAGTAATCTGAATTGAATGATCTGTGGAATCAAAAAGTACAGAGACTTGATGTTTCACTCAAAGTTTTAACCAAAAGAGAGAGAGAGAGCACAGTCTAAATTGTCACAAAGTTGTTGGAAACGTGCAAACAAAAAAAAAAAAGTGAAACCGGCAAGAAATGAGGACACCAGGTCAATCCAATTTTTCAGATTATGTGCATTTTAGGCAGTGTGCAGGAGTTTGCCTGCAATTCTTTATAATTAAAAATTACACATTACCTCATATTGGCTTTTCAGGACTCACATTTGTGTTACTTTGGTATAAAACATGATCAAAATTATTGCATTTTTACTAATAATCAATATTTCTTAAGTAAAGTAAAATAAATAGAAACATAATTTCTTTAGGTCTTGACATGTCAGATTATCCTGTGGTCATTATCATAATACTGTTAGTTGGTCTTTCAGTGAACAATCTCTTTAATGAAAATTTGACCTGGTATCTTTATGTTTTATCAGTTTATTGAACATGTCACTCACAAACTGCCTGATGAAGTCAGAAGAGAACATTAAAACTTGATTTATTGCTCAGCCCTATATTTAAATCATCTTTACATATGAGTACAAACATCAGACTCTTTAGATTCAGTCCCTGAAGTGCTCTAAGTTTTGCAGGACGATGCGTTCAAGTGCCTCCAGCTCACTGAGCAGTGAGACCTACAAACCTCTCTAACAGGAGGACATTTAACTCCCTGTGGTCCACCTCCCTGTAAAGACGACTTCTCCCTGACCTCCGCCCCCTCTCCTCTCCGCCTGTTACGCAACAATCAGCGGAACAAGTTAACTTCTCTGCAGCACATTCAGTCCCACAGGAACAGGAAGCTCGGGTCAGGGCCACATTTACATATCTGGACCAACGCCGAGAGAGAGGGACGGTGACCATGAAGAACACCGAGGAATCTGCTGTCTGAAAATATTTATCTATTCAGAAGCTGTGATATTTGATTATTAAGGTCTTTGGAGCAGGTCTTTGTACCCTCAGAGACCCTCACAAAACTCTCCAGGAAACACAAACATCCATGAAGAGCTCAGACAAACACAAACATGAAGATTAAGACTGTTTAAATACTCAGTAGATGAACTTTTCAGTTTCTCTGAGAATAATAAACTCTAAAAATAATCAGCTGTGGTTTTGTGGGGGCGTTGGATGCTGAAACTCTTCTTGGCCGGGGCACTCACTTCCTGGAGCATCTGATGGTTGCTTGGCAACAGCTCAGAGTCTTGAAATCATTTTGCATGACTGCCTGAATATTTGTATTTGCATTTCTTTAGTACTGTACGATGGTTGTTTGTATCAGAATCAGAACCAGAACGCCCTTTATCGTCATCATACAAAATGTACAACGAGATTGGAGAGCTTCTCCTTTTTCAGTGCAATAGATAGTTACATATAAAAGAAGAAGTAAAGTATAAAATAGTTATAACTACACAATATTTGTAAAAAATATAGGTACAAAATATACAAGATAAAATCCCACAGGACAGTGCAATTGAAAAACTCTATCTACAAATATAAGATAGAAAGAATAAATATTAAGAAGAAAAATAAATACTTCTTTGTATATATGGAAATGTATTGCACAGGATAGTTGAATATTTACTGAATACTTACAGTGCACATGGTGATTAATACTTACAGATGATTATATATCCCATTGATTGTATCCTACGGGATGAATAAATATTGAGGTTATATCTAAAGCGGAGCAGCAGTGACAGTGGTACATGTATTGCACATTGTACAGTATATTAAAGGCTGGGGTTGTTGCATGTGAGAGTTCAGGGTGGTGATGGCTCTCGGAAAGAATGTATGCTGTGTATGTCTGTTTAAAATGTGAAAAGAAGATAATGAAGTATAAAAAAGCAAAACAGGGAATACAAACAAGAAAAATATGTATCCTCTAAGGTGTCTGCAGCAGCATATGGATCCACTCACTGTGACAACAGCTCAAAGTCAGTTTTTCATTTATGATCTTTGGTTGTTTATAAGAAGAAAGGATGAAGGCTCACTCCGTCATAAGTTGGTATTTGACCATCATCGTCACCACCTGCCATCATCTCTAAAGAGTCCATGTAGTGATGGACTGATCATGTGATATGCAAAAGTCCACCTCAAACAAAAAGAATCATCACTCAGCAACAAAGTCGATTCATTAACTCACCTACTGCTTCTCAAACAGTGGGGTGTGACCCCTAAGGGGGGACATTTTCGGCTGGCCGGGTACATTCCCAAAATTTTAACAGAAGCGGACACCAATGACAACAAGACCAGAAATGCACTGACGCATTGTTGTCAACAGCTGCACGGAGCATAGATACTCCAGCTGTTTTCACGTCATGCCGCAGCAGTTTGTAGTTCTGGCAGGACACGAGTTAAGATTGCTATCATCGCAGTATTCCCTTGTTAAACAGCTGGTCCAAAGCTAACAGCCACCTGACTGCCTTTAGGCTGCCATTGGCTAAATGCACTTTGACCTCCTTACTTAGGCCACGTTTACACAGAGACGTTTTCACCAGAAACAGAAAGCTTCTTCCTTGCATTTTCAAAAACAATCCATGTTCACATGGAGACGCCAGAACGACTGAAAACGCTGTAGCGTGCATGCCAGTCCAGTAGATGGCGATGTAGGTTTGCAGAGAAACAGCGGTGTTACAACACGTACGAAGAAGAAAAACTTTTCACAAACAACAATGGCGAGTGGATGCATGAAGACGCAGGAGTTTCTTGTCTGGACAACAAATCTGTCTGGATAGTTTTGTCTGGATAACAAACAGGCACCGTTCTCATGTAAACGGGAGGAGAAAACATAATGAAAACTCTCCATTTTTGGCTGAGCCATGTAAATGGCCCCTCAAGCAGCCTACTCTTCACTGCTCCCACTACAAGCTGCTTTGCAACCCTCCTCCACCCCAGCTCCTCGTCTGTGCTGGTCTCAGGGTCATTGATGCTTGCTCTGGGGGGATTTTGCTGCTCCTCTCCTGGCCTCTGTGCAGTCTTCACTGGTATCACTGTTTGTTTGCTAACATCAAATATTAAAATAAGGGAGGGATGAGATTAAATGCACAAGGACTAATAAGAAGCTGATAATTATTCAGAGCCACAGCCAAGAGTGAAGTTTTTACTAGCTTATCATAAAGTGCTCTTAAACACGAGTGTTCACTTTCTCTTCAGTCTGACTTTAAGTCTCTGTGTAAACAGTCTGTCCTGGTCTTTTCTAATAATTCAGAGCTAATGCAGCGAGGGCAGGGTGTGGTTTTCCTCACAGCTTCACACAATGAGGGTCCGAGCGTTCAGACAATAACAGGAAGCTCCGTTCAGAACACGTCTATGATTAATAACTCGCTGTTAAGTTACAGGCCGCAGACTTTGGAGATGGTTCGACCTGAAGGACTGAACGAGCCACAGAGAGAGAGACGGTTTAAAGTGACAAAGATTAAATATCCTCTCAGACGGGAAGGAGACGTCACATCACTGAAAAGATACTCCAAAGTTCAAATGACATTTTTGGCTTGAAGGTGCAGCGGTGCCTGACCCCAAGGTAGAAGCCGGGCATGGACAGTGAGCATGCTCAGAACACCTTCTGAACACGTGTAAGAGTAAATATGGTTAATGTTATTAGTGTAAATTCCTTGGCCTTGTTCATTGGCTCACTTTATTTGTTTTATTTATTTTCCTTCATAAGGAAGTTGAAGTATAACTTAGCTGATTCTGCATGCTGCAACCTGCTTTCTTATTTTTACTTAATTTTTATGCTCTTATCTATTTTAATGTATCTTATCTATTTCAGTTTCTTTTGATATTCCTCCTGCTATACTGTGTATAAGAGCAACTGAAACAACCAAATTTCCCCTTGGAATTAATGAAGTATTTCTGATTCTGATTAAATCAGTATTTTTGTGCTGTTGGTGTTTTTGTGCAGAACATCAGTTTCAGAGCACCTCTTAACAACACTTATCGTAGCTGGATGACTTCTGCTGTCTGCAGGAGGATCTAAAAGGTTTATTTTATGGTTCTGTGGCCTTTTCCTTCATATATAGTAATTTACCAGGATAACATTAAATCAAAGTTAAGGGTTTAAGTTCAGGTTCTTGCAGCTCAAGACCTGAGAATTATCCCTCAGAAAGACTTTCTCGCCCCCTTTCACAAGCCTATCCACTGTCTCTCTCTCTCCAATCAATAAAGGCACAAAAATGCCCAATAAATAATCTTAAAAAAAAAAGAGGGAGGAGTGACAGTAATGAGCACAGCACTGTTCCAAAAGTTGAACCTTTCCCAACTGAGAGTGCAGCCTCAAAAACAGCTCACAGCTAACCCAGGACTGCACTGATTTTGGCCCGTTTCACACTGGATCTATTTTACTTGAGTTTTTATTGTGGCGAGTGTGTTTTTAAGTCAGAGCTTTCAGGCTGCAGGCATGAGCCGCACGTCTCCCAAATGACTTCTACGAAAATCTCACAGACTTTAGGCTTACATGTTGTATCTGCAAACTGTGCACGTACATGTACCTTGGTCAAAACAGAACAAGAACAAAACAAAAAGAGAGACACATTTACCTTAATGCTTCAGGTATGTCTGTCCACACTCATGGACATGTAATAAGCAGGTTCATTAAATCTCTAAGTTAAGCTCAGTTTGTCACCCTTGTGGAGAAACTCGCCTTGCCCGCAGAGAAGTTTCCCCGGTCAGTTACTCAATCATTTCAGCCGCCTGTGGGGAGATTACTGTGTTTCTCCTTAAACTTCTATTGCAGCTCATTATTTAGGTGAAATTTATGGATAAATGGAGCAGAAAGATGCAGAAAAAAAACATCCTTACGCTCATCAGCCAGAAGCATCCCGCGTGAAACTACCGTTATTCTTGAATTATTGAATTATTATTGAATTATTATTGTTGAACATCTGCTCCGAGCTCAGGCTTTCAGACTTGAGAAACTCAGTGATGGACCTTTCCTGCTGGAGACGTTTGTTCACATAAATCTAAGCATTTCCTTCAGCTGAACAAACAAACATTCCTGTAACTGCAGATAAATGATCAGAGTGATGAAGTCTCTTACCTTCTCCTCCATCCCTCCGTTCACCAAAGGTTCAGGCAGCGGACCTGCAAACAAAAGAAGACCAGAATCAGGTACTGGACTGAGAATGATCCAAATGGAGGACTCCTGTCAGGACTGAGGTCTGTTCATGATGCCTCCTCCAGCCCAGAGCTCCTCTCTGACCCATCAGATCAACTTTCATTCCTTCAACTCTTCCTCTATTACAGCAGGTATGAGCAGGACATCAATTATTTACCTTCTGCATGAAGGTCCTCCTGCTCCTGATCCTTCAACATCCGCTGAAGGAGAGCATTTTATCTTTAGTTGAAGTGATGTGGACCGAAAAATCATGTCAGTATACTTCAGCTAGATGGAAATACACAAATAAAGCTATTTTTTTCCAATAAAGCCCAACAAATGTTTGTCACCATCCCAAAGTTTTAGTATTTAACATGGCCAGGACGAGCGAGGCCAACTCCACTCATTTTTATTTAAATTGACGAATATTAGAGCAGTTCAGATTGTGTGCAGGAGTCTTGTAAGCATTTTTAAAGATAAAAAACAGAAAATTAACAAATATTAGGTGTTTGGGACTTCTAATTTTGTTGCTTTGGTATCAAACAGGTATTCATATCATTTCTTTTTGTTTTTTTATATTATTTTTATACTGTAGAATCAAACAACACTGTCGCCTGTTTGTTACCACAGCAACAAGAACAGAAGTCCAAGATGCAAAATATTTGTTAATTTTTTATCCTAGATCATCAAAGTGTATTAATTTCACCACAAGGACCAAACTGTTTAAGATCACTGACAACATTATGTTCTGAAAATGATCTTTACCTCTAAACATCATGTGTTTAACGATGATAAACACCATAATTTGATGATTTGTGGTGTCAGAAAGTGAAAAAAAAAAGATCTTTATATTTCAACATCCCCCAAAAAAGAGACTCTCTAGAGCAAGGGTGGACAACTACCGGCCCGGGGGCCACGTGCAGCCCTCCTCCTCACTCAGTGCGGCCCTCAGGTCATTTTCAAATGTCAACAAATTGTGAATATGAAGAAAGTTTAAATCTGCCAAAATGAAATTTCATCTAATACATTAAATTCAACAAATCTTCAAAATCTTTAATATCTGAGACTTGTTTTGTTCTGTGGAAGAAATAAGTTAACATAATTGGTTATATATTTTCATGAAATACCTCTAGCATCAGTCAATATGGTCAGGTTGGAAACCAAAGGTCTTAGGCACAAACTTGTTAGTAACACTTGGTGTAGAAGTTGGATATAACGACGAGCGAGGCCAAGTTCACCCATTTTTTCAAATTTTGACAAATATTAGTGCAGTCCTGATTAAGTGCAAGGGTCCAGTTAGCATTTATAATCATAAAAAAACAGTAAATCACCAAATATTAAGTGTTCAAGACTTTTAATTTTGTTGCTTTGGTGTCAAACTGGTATTAATATCATCTGTTTTTTAGTCTTAACACTTCAGATTGATTATCTTGTAGTCAATAAGCATGTTAACTATCTTTTTACGGAAAAGCAGGCCGTGGGATCTTTTTCTTCAAATCAATATAAACTTTACTGTTATAATCAAGACCGCCTTACTTTATATCCCTCTTATAAAGACATAGATCGATCTCCAACCCTACACAGATCACCCAGCTCCAGCGCGAGGTCTCTCTCCTCTTACCTTCCATCCTCTGATCGTCCAAACACCAGAAAGAGTTTAACAGGTAACGATGATTGATAACGCAGACAGCAGCTGCTCCCTCTGTTAATCTGTGGTTCAAGTCTTCCTCAGGTGGTCACTGTGTGTGTTAACGTGTGTGAGTGTGTGTTGGTGTGTATTAGTGTGTGTTAGTGTGTGTGTGACTCTGATGAGGAGCCTCTTCAGCTCCTAATTCAGCTCCAGCTCGGGGCTGAGAGGCCACTCAGACCGAGCGCCTTGGAAACCAAACAAAGCTGCTGAGTGTGTGTGTGTGTGTGTGTGTGGGTGTGTGCGTGGGGGTGTGTGTGTGTGTGTGTGTTGGAGTTAAGAGTCATGCAGGCAGGTGTCCTCTGAGTGGGCAGCGTTACCTGGGAGACCCCTCACTGGAATCTGCGTTTAGTTTTATTATTTTAATCCCGCTGGAAACGCTGAAGAGACCTGAAGATTCTCAAACACCTGATCATTCGTGTGGTCGTGAGTTTTCATCTCTGCAGCGAAGTTTAACTTCATTTTTATGACCCTAATCCAGAAGAGCTGGGACACCGTGCAGTGTTTGTTATAATTTAAAAGGACTTTAAATATTACAAAAAAAAAGACTCAGACCTAAACTGAAGGAGCGCTGCGTTACAGTGAGAGGAATCAGTTTATGGGTCAATCTGAACAAAGAAACTAAAGAAGCTCAATCAAACTTAGTCTTTAAAAAAGTATCAAAGCCAGTATGTTGGCAAGCTGAAAGAACAATCAACAGTATCAAGACCATAACAGGCGACTTAACAACAGACCCAGTTGAAATTAACGCTACTTTTAGAACCTTTTATGAACTATTATACAAAACAGATTATGCAGGAGCTACACAACAACAAGCATTTCTTGATCAGTTAGAGTTCCAGAGATTATCTGAATATGATAGAGAAAAATTGGACGGAGCTTTAACAGTTGAGGATCTTTGTAATGCCATGAGTAGTATGAACAGTGGGAAAGCACCCGGTCCTGATGGGATACCTATAGAGTTTTACAAGAAGTTTAAACAGAAACTAGCACAACCTTTATTAGATATGTTTATAGAATCATATCAAATAGGAACCCTTCCACCAACATTAAGGCTAGCTGTTATAACTGTGATATTAAAACCTGATAAATCGCCAACCAACTGTTCATCTTACAGGCCCATTAGCTTAATGGGATGCGATATGAAAATTCTATGCAAAGCTCTCTCTAAAAGGTTAGAACAATATCTGCCTCAGTTGGTCAGTAATGATCAGAATGGGTTTGTATTACAACGACAAGGCTTCCATAACATCAGGAGAGTTTTAAATGTTCTGTTTGAGAAGAATAATACTAAAGATACTGCATTGTTGTCAGTGGATGCTAGCCAAGCATTTGACAGAATAGAGTGGAAGTATCTTTTTGATCTGCTGCCTAGATATGGTATAGGAGGAACATTTCTTAAATGGGTTAAATTACTGTATACAAACCCAATAGCAGAAATACTGACTAATAACATAATTTCCAAACCTTTCAGTTTACAACGTTCAACCAGGCAAGGGTGTCCTTTATCCCCTCTGCTCTTCACTTTAGCAATAGAGCCCCTTGCAATCTCAGTCAAAACACATAGAAATATATCTGGCATTAGAATTCGTGACATAGAGAATCATATTGCATTATACGCTGATGATATTATTTTTTTCTTACATAATCTTAACAACAGTATTCCAAACTTAATCACCTTACTTGAAAACTTTGGCAAGTTTTCTGGATACAAAATTAACCACTCTAAGTCAGTATTGTTATTTTTAAATGAAGAAGAAAGAATCAATCCCAAAATAAATACACCATTTAAGGCCACACAAGATGGTTTTAAATATCTAGGTATTAAGATTGCCCCCAAAATTGGCGACATAGTCCCAATTAATTACAACCCTCTGGTAGACGAAGTGACAGAGAAATTGGACCGGTGGTCCAAACTACCGATATCAATGATTGGCCGTATAAATCTTCTTAAAATGTCTATTATACCTAAATTTGTATATCTTTTCCAAGCACTCCCACTTCCGGTACCAAATGACTTTTATAAAAAAATGAACAATGTATTTAGCCAGTTTATCTGGAACAATAGAAAGGGTAGACTTCGACTAAAGTTATTATTTTTACCTTATGAAAGGGGAGGACTTCGGGTCCCAAACCTGAAATGGTACTACTGGGCTACCCAGTTAAGTTCTGCTATGTACTATTTTTCCTCATCCACACCACCTGCTTGGGTAAACATTGAACAAAAATCAGTGTCAGATCTTCCCATAAAGCAGTATTTATACTCTGCAGATATCAAAACACTTAAAAAACAGACAAGAAACCCTTTTGTTAAGAATACAATATCAGCATGGTATGCAGCACATAACTATGTTGATAAAACAATTACTTTGTCAAAATTTACTCCCATTTGGGGCAACAAACAATTTAAACCCGCTAGATTAGATGGAGGATTTAAATTATGGGCAGAGAGAGGAGTCAGGACTGTGTCAGACCTTTATTCTGAAGGTACCCTTTTTAGTTTTGATCAACTCTATCATAAACATGGAATCCCTCGGAAACATTTTTTTAAATATTTGCAATTAAGAAGTTTTATAGCATCAAAACATAATACTTTCATGTCCACTCCCCCACTATCAATTATTGAGGAAACTGTGATTAATAATTTGAGTGGTAAAAAACATATATCTAGATTTTATAACCTTTTAGCCGAATATTCAACCGAATCAGCAGCAGATAAATTAAATGCTTGGATAATAGATACACAAGAAAATATCAGTGAAGAAGATTGGGGAAGAGCATGTTTAAAAGCGCAAAATAATTCAATTAACACAAGATTAAAACTGATTCAGTATAAGTGGTTAATGAGAGTTTATATAACCCCTGCTAAACTTCATCATATCTCTCCTAACATCCCTGATGTTTGTGTTAAATGTCTGACTGAAAAGGGAACTCTGATTCACTGCCTATGGGAATGCTCTAAGATTTTGATTTTTTGGAGAAATGTAGTTAAAAGTTTATCACAGATAGTTGGGTTTAACATTCCTTTGACCTCAACAATTTGCATACTTGGATTATATCCCAAGAACCTCATCAGAACAAAGAAGCAATCTGAAATTATTGACTTTGGACTTCTCCATGCAAAAAGATTGATTGCACTATATTGGAAAAATGTCGAACCACCTTCACTGGCAATATGGAAGAAGGAGTTGATGACTTGTCTTGGACTTGAAAGATTGACATACATTGTTAAAGGTAAAAAAGAGGAGTTTGCCGGTATTTGGGATTCATTCATGTCATTCTTGAATAATGAAATGGATAACACTGACTGAATAACATTATTAAATGATCCTGCCTTTTTATTTATTTAGCTTTTGTCTTTATCATTTTTATTATTATTATTATTATTATTATTATTATTATTATTATTTTTTTTTTTTATTATTATTTTTTTATGTGTATTTTCATTATTTATTCTTTTATTTTTAGTGTATGTGTGAATGAGCAATTGTTTGAGGGGACATAAATGAAAATGTTTGTACATTTGATACAAAGTTTGATATGTATCTGAAACTTTAATAAAAAATATTGTTAAAAAAAAAAAAAGCCAGTATGTTGAGTAAATACAGGGAAATGTGTTCATCTAAGTCTTGCTATGTTTGTTTTGTGGCAAAATGTGACTTAACATGTGGTCTTTTTTTTGTCTGTTTTGTTGGTTGTTTTTGAAAATAAGAAATAGTGAAATGTAAAAAGGCATGTTGGCCTGTAGCTCGTGTTAAATTGTATTGTGTTTAGTTTATTAATATCTTGTGAGAGAGGGGCAGACTCTTTAAGATTTTTCTTCTTTCTGCTCCTTTTCATTCACATGTTTGAGATTTTTGTTGTTTGCATTGAATGTTTCATTTAATGACAGAATAAATAAAGTCCTAGACGAACTAAACTAATAAAAATCATCAGTTAATATTTAGTTGATTACAGGACTACAGGATATCTGATGTTAAAACCAGGGGGTCTAAAAGGGGGGAAAGTTAGGGGTATTCTGAGGGCCCTTGACTGACTGAGGCTTTAGATATATTACCATATCAGTAACACTTTGCCAAAATTTAACATTCTTTACTCTTCACCTGCAGAAAAATTCTCCTTTTTTGTCATTTGTTATTACAAAACAGTCAAATTCAGACATTTTTTTGTGTCACCAAATGTCCCCTAAAGGCCAGTTATATTAAAAGAAGCTCTTTCGAGCATCAATTATCAAATATCTAAATGTCACGTCAAAATAAGAGTCTTTCATGGCTGCACAGACATGAAACTCACATGTCAGGATTTCTTTAAACTTTATCTATTCTAGCATCTTGTTTCATGTTTATATTCGTAACAAAATGAGCATGACTAACCATGTTTTAAAAATTCTTGTCTTTTGTAAAACATCTTGCACCCCCTCAGGATCCTGACCCCCACTTTTCCTTCAGATGAAAAGCACTCAGCTTTGAGGATTTGGGTTGATCTGGCCTTGGTTCAGGCTGCATGGTGGTGCAGTTGGTCGTGCTGTCTTTACAGCAAGATGGTTGTTGGGAGAAACTCCCTGGTTGGTCAGGCATGATTTATGAGGAGTTTAGATGCTCTTTAAGAACAAAAACAAGCTCACTAGATTAGACTCTAAATTGCACTAAAGTGTTGGGCGTGTGATCAGCTGGTGACCAGTCCAGGATGTGCCAGGCTCCAGCGCCCCATGACCCCAAAAGGATATATCAGTGTAGATAATGAAGGGAGCACCTTTTGTCTTAAGTGGGGTCCACGCATGATGATTTCCTAAATCTGAGGAGATCTTATATCTGTTAGAGACCCCACACATGAAGATAAAAAATCAGTACCGTGTGTGGTGTGCTCCGATAATCTCAACACAGCACACCACACACATAACCATTCTGTCCCACCACCAATCTAGAATCTAGTCCTCCAAGACAGAAATCTGATCAAACCTGATCAAACAAAACGCAGAAGAAGAAACAGCAACAACCAGAAAACACAACATGGAAGAGGACATACAAGAAGAAGGAATGATGGCGGTCTTGGGACTATTTTTGAACTAAAAAAGAAGAAAAGACTGTGGGAAACATCCTGGAGACAGCGTGAACACGTGAGCTGGTCCTCCATTTCTGAGGTCCAAGAACTTAATGTTTCAGGTCGGCCATGTTTGTTTTTATTTACGGCTGCTTCCTTGTTCCTCAGTCAGCTCGCTTCTTGATTGGCTACATTCACAATTCACAGAGTCATGTTTAATAGCTTTAGTTTAATATTTATGCTTGTCAGCCTGACCCGTTTCACAGCCGATTATCGGGACAAATTCACTCTTAACACCTCAGACCACAGGATAATCTGATAGGATAATCTTATCAGACAGAAGATAATCTGGAGTTCGTCGTCCTTGGTCGGAAAGGGGGAAAGTCGGGACAAAAACAGCCAGATAATCTTTATGTGTGCACCCCACTTTAGTGGAGTTCCCCCCACATGCGGCCAATCTCAGCTGTCATTGGCTGAGAGGCTGGACCAACCCTGGACATGTCACACTTGAGACCAATTAGAGTCACCAATTAACAAAATCAGCATGTTTCTGGCCTGTGGGGGGAAACCAGAGGACCTGGAGAGAACCCATGCACGCTCGAGGATAAGATGCAACATCAACACAGAGACCAAGAGTTGAAGGCAGCCCTGACCACTGCACCAATGTGCAGCCTCCATAAAGAATAATGCATTATAACCAAAACCTGATATCACTGGATTTTGGACTTTTTAAAGAAAGTGACGCGTTAAGACAATCACTGACTCACTAATGAAAGACAATAACATGATGTTTGGGTCTCTGATCATTTACAGGGGACACTGTTGTCCAAAATTACTCCTCACTGATCACAGGCTCTGAACTGTGAGGAAATGCTTTTGCTTCTTATGTTTGACATTTTGTCTTAAAGATCTACAGGCTTATTTTATTACTATTTTATCAATAATTACTCAGTTTATGACACCCTGGGATTATCAGCACCAACATTAAAGAAATGTCTCCTGAGGTTTGTCCCCACAGAGGGGCTCCTGCCTGATGGTGGAGGACACCCTGTGCTGCGGCTCCCTCTGGAGGAGGAGGTGGACCAGGACATGTGGAGACAACGTGCCTTTGAGCAGGACACTGGACCTGAATTTTTAATTGTGTTTGAGTTAATATTTTTATTTTTTGGTAAAATTATATTTTGAAGCTTTACATTTGTTATTTTCGGTTTATTTATATTTTTTTCCTGATTGAGAGTGCCCGACAATATGTAACAGTGCGGCCCTCAGGCCCTGAAACAAAATGTATGCAGCCCTCTTGGTGATCAAAGTTTCCCACCCCTGACTTTGAACGATGGTGAATTTTTCTATGTGGAATCTTTTCGTGTTAAATCATAATAATAGAGGTACTTTTCTTTTGCTGTTCCTCCACAGAGCCTTTCGGTCCTCTAGGTCAACGTCTCACGTCTAAAACTTTATCAACAATCTTCAGTCAGACATGATGACCATAATTCACTCCGTCCTTTACAGACAGATTAAATCTGAAGCTTATTCTCATTTTTAACCGTCCCGTCCGTGAGCTCTCACCGTTGAGGTGCTCCAGAGTCGGGGTCACTCGGCATCTCTTGAAGAAGGCGTCTGTGTCGGGGTCGACCACCAGGAGGTGGGCCACAGTCCCTCCAGATTTGATGGCAGCTACGACCTCTGAATGCGTCTTCCCGTCCACTGGTACACCGTTTACCTGCAGGGGGAGGAGCATGACTTGATCATGAAAACTGAAGTTAAGATCATGTTTAAGAGGAAGAAATGAGGTGTCACAGACTCAGAAGGTCTAACCGAGTCTTTGTTCTGCATCACTAAGACAGGGTTCCCAGATTGCTGTTTATGTCTCTTCCACCCCAAGCTGTGAAGTCTATGGCTGTAACAAATCTATGAAATATCAGTCATTCTCTGACATTATTAGAAATTATGACAAACTTATCACAGAATAGCTCAATCACACCCACAGATAGTGTCACATCACCAACTGAAGGTACATTATTGGTGTGGGTAATTCTCAGGTTAATCTAGCCTTCAAAAAACAAAATTAAAGGTTGATGACCAATATCTGTAGCTATCTCCACCGTATCAAATTCAACGTTAAATTTATTCATTTCTAACTCTCGGGCATGAACATTGTCTGCTAGCTATCTTTTTAGTCTGGCTTTTATGTAGTGTCTCACTATTATAAATTTATGGTTTATACTTATTTACACTTTTTTAATCTTTATTTACTCTGCCTTTTTATAAATATATTTTGTTGATTGACTGTTTAAGTAGCCTAAATTTTATTTTGCCATATTTTATTATTTCTTTTTGTCACCATTGTTTTGAGTTTTCATACTTTATTCCTCACCTTAATGGCTAAGTGTGCATTAGTTATCAAGTACATTTTTACTTCATTTCCTATGTTTGATTTTTGTTTACTGACAAGGTAGAAGGAAGATAAATAATTTTCCAGAACAATTCAAGCCTTTCCAGGACATATAACTTTTTTCCTCTTTTTCCATGTTTTCCATGACTGGAATCATATTCCAGGTTTTCCAGGATGCCTGGGAACCCTGTAAGAGTTGATCAAATGTTCGTTGGTGGATTTATCTGCACAGCTCTCTTACAAAAGCTCCAGATAAGCTCATTTTTCTGTCTCCTCACAGTGAACAGCTTTATCACCATTGGGTTTCTTTTCTTTCAATAATATCTCTCCGTCTGCCCGAGGCTGCGGGGCAGGAAATCCTCCGAGTCCACACACAGGGACGCACGTAACCAAACACACACATTCTTCAACCCTTAAAACACGCCCCACCATCACTGCACGGTCTGTCGGCCCTGAGCCTGATTTGACTTCACTTCCAAACTCGCGTGTTTTCTGACTGAGCCGGCTGAGGCTCCTCACGTCAGGCGTGTCCTGCTGCTCCAGCTGAGTGTTTGTGGAGAAAGTCTCCATGGGAAAGCATGTGAGAAATGTCTCCATGAGTGTGAGTGTGTGTGTGAGGTCATAGGGTGGACCTGCAGTCCAAGCCCGTCCCTCACAGGAAGCCGGACAATAGCAGCCTGGCAGTAACAGCCGTAACAATGGCCGGCTCCCCGTGGAGCCCCGCTCCTCAGTGGGTGGGGGGTCCGTCAGTCTGTCTGTCTGTCTGGGGGTCTGGACGGGGGGATGGAGACCACTCAGACTGACCGAATGCTGCCCTTTTTCTCCTTTGATTCCTCTTTCACATTTTAATCTCTGGATTTCTAATCTCATTCTGGGTTCTGCTGTAAACATGATGATGTCAGCCTCTTTCCTGCATGTCAGTCCCCTCTCTTTCTCCCCACTTTCTTCCCCATCCACTGTCCAAACATCTGAAAACGAAGGCGGAACTGACAAAATAATTCTCAAAAGAAGCAAGAACTTCCACATGATGGTTTTAGCCTACGAGAGGTATTCAAAGAGTGTTTCATAAAAACCTTAAAGGACAAAATAACCTTTGACCTTTAACCTCTGTACTTTATAGCCAGTTCTTCGTCAAGTCAGAGAGGACATTTGTGCAGAGATTCACAGAAATTCCTCAAAGTAGGGCTGGGCAGTATTATATCCATTAAATTGACTAATTCAAATTATTTTCTGCAGATGATTTAAAAATGAAAAATCAAGATTTTTTTTCCTCAACTTACTCCAATCATTAGTTGTTGCCATGTTTGAAAATATGAATACTGAAAATGTACAGTTTTCATGATGGCAGCCCTTTTCAGGTTTTGCACAAGCGCATGTTTACGCCTTAATTTGTTTCTTAAAAAAGATTAAATATTGATCAGATGTTTTCATGTTAATATACTGTGAGAATAGCTCAGCTTTCAGTGCTTATGTAGACAGGCCTCCCTACATTTGAACTATATAATCAATATTTTATGATAAAATGCATTTTAACTATAAGAGGGAAAATCTGTTTAGTTTTGGAACATATTTTGATAACATAAAAGCAAAACTTGTTTCATGTAATTTTTGTGTCACTTGGAGGGTTTTTTTTTTTTCAGGGAAAAACTAATAAATCGAGTTTTCACGTCCGCAGCGAAGAAATGATCACGAGGCTCAATGACCTCTGACCTTGACCCCTAAAATCTAACAAATTCATCCTTGAATCAAAGGGTATTCTTAGAAGGTTTTTCAGATTCAGGTGGACATGACATTCATTTGGCCTTTGACCTGTTATGAAAGAAAACCATGAAGCTGTATGACCTTGACTTTTGACCCATGACTAATAAAATCCAGTTAGCTCATCAGAGCTGACATCTGTGCAAAGTTTGATGAAAATCCCTTAAAACGCTGTTTTGATATCACACTCACAAGTAAGAGATGACCTCGAGCAGCCATGACCTTTGACCTTTGATTTCCAAAAGCTTTCTTTTTTTTTTACCAACATCTTTATTGTTTTATGTAAATGTAATGTAAGTATCAATGCACCTGGAGAGTAAATGACAAAATCAATAAATAGGTGATATATTAGAAAAAGAAAAATAATTCCACAAACATGTAAATAATAATAACTTTATTTTCAGGAATAGTTATTTGGTTTAGCTGGGCTAACTGACTTATAAATTTAGGGATAGAAACACCACTATTTTTGTTGTATGTTTTCCTGGTGAACTGCAGAGGGCTGTTTATATCTCATCTCCAGTTATTTCCATTATATTGGTTAAATCAGGTTTTTCGAGAAATGAAATGAAGGGGCCGCAGATATTACTAAAGGCTGCCTGTTTGCCTGATAGTATATGTGATCTTTTTTAAGGAAAGAGTTGTAGATAATTCAAATATCCAGGTACTCAACCGAGGCCTAGTTCCTCTTTTCCATGCCAGAGCAAGAATTCTTTTGGCAAGTAACAAACCCCTTTCTAAAAATATTTGGTGTTTCTTCCTTCGTATATAACTATCTGGATATTTACCCAACAGAGAGATCTTTGGGTCTGAAGGTATTTGTATAATTAATTCCAAAATCAATTTAATTAGCTTTGAATCAGGTGCACATGTTGTCAAAGTTTATAGATATCATATTTAAATGGATATTTATGTAATATGTATATACATGTAAGTATGTATGTGTATGTGTGTATAAGTACAAATTATATTAATATAGATGTTTATGTAGTACATGTATGTTATGTCTATACTGATACTTACATGTTTTTTAATACATATTTTGTAGTCTACATATGTATAAACATATTTATATGGGTTATATGTTTTGTGGTACATATGTATAAAATATTTGCATAGATGTTAAAGCAGAATATATTTTTATACGACCCATGAGAAACAGTAATAAGGGCTAGGAATTCAAAAGAGTTGACTACTTCCTACTTCTTTTCGAACGTGTATAAAAACTTAATTTCTTTTTTTTTCTTTGTGTGTGAATGTGATTTCTCTATTTTTATTTTCTTGTATACATGTTCGAAATAGATCCAAAATTCAACTTCAATTCAAAGAAAATTCCTAAAAAGTCTGACAGGAGTCACCTTTACAAGAACGGACCTCTGATGTTTCCTAAGTCAAAACACGCCCGGCCTTTGACCTCTGCTGTCACCGCCATAGAGGCATGAAAATGGATGCCTGTGGATTATCTGTCGCTCTGATTGGACCACGTGTTGGAGAATCAGGCTCCACGGTCCTGAGGCTCTGCTGTGGTTCCAGCCTCTGCCTGAGGGGCCGATACAGTGACAGTCCCAGCAGAGTCCTGAGGGGATTTGGGACCTCCCACAGAGACCGTTTGTTCACACCACATTCCTCTGAACACACTGTGAGCGTTGGGACAGGAGCGACCGCGGCCTCGCTCTGATTCAGGCTCAGAGGGATCACAAAGTTCTTCTGTCCTGTGGTGGATCAAGCATTTAAATCATCTTATGAATTGAAACACTAACACCACTCTGGTTTTATTTTTACGCTCGTGCACATTTCTACAGATTTAAGGGCATCCTGCCTCTGAAGTCTCCCTGATGATTGTTCACATGTGAGCCTCACAGCAGGAGGCCAATCCTGCTGGACTGAGGGAAGGATGAGGGTCTCAGGGGGCCGGACGTGACGCCACCACAGAACAACGCAGACATGTCCGCAGCAGCAGGGTCCCCCACATGATATCATATCAGTTTTTGTCTGTTTGTGAACTCGTCTTGTTGTTTAAGAAAAACACATCAGCTGAGGTCAGTGAAGGATGTGATGGCTGCACAGGGGGCTTCATAGTCAGGCAGGTAGGAAGCAGCCTGAGGCCTCGCTCTCCAAGGAGCCTCAAGATTTAGTCATTATTACCTCAGCCAAGGAGGTTATGTCTTAGCCCACATATGTTTGTTTGTTGGAAAGATTACACAAAAACTGCTGGACGGATTTTGCTAAAATTTTCAGGAGATGTTGATAATGGCCCAGCTTAGAAATGATTAGATTTCGGTGGTGATACGGATATTTGTCTGGATGCAAAAAAGTCCTGAAATGTCTAAAAATCCCATAAGTTAACATTAATGGAATTTTAAAAAAGTCATATCTCTGCCATTTCTTGACAAATTCACTTCCAATTTCACAGGATAATATGGGGTCCATGTCTCCATCATCAAGGATAATTTCATCTGGATCTGATCCAGATTGACGTCACAAAAACACTAAACTTTATAATGGGAAATCCCATTGACGACATTCAATAGTTCATATAAAATCAAAATATTAAGTGATGTTCCCAAAATGAGTTGTGTTCATACAGGATAACGACCTCCATGTATGTGCTGAGTTTGGTCTGGATCCTGGCTCTGTTCTGGATCTGGTGATCCAGATTAGTATCTTTTACAGGGGTTGTGGAAAAGCCACTGCAGGAACTGAGCTGCTTGGTGGAGTGCTTTTTTTAGTATAAATATGAAATATGGGTGTTAATCTACTTTACATGATTAATGCATGTATTTTTAGTGTACTGCAGGTGCTTCTCACTGGTAACACCATCTTCACAAATCTCCCCAAACTATTTGAGGAATAAGGACGGTGCTTCTTGATTAAAAATATGGCAGCAGTTCATCAGTTTCTGTACTTATTGGACTTACACATCACTTCATAACATCAGAACAAGACAAGCTGCTGTTCAGTGTGACTGTTAAATAAATGAATTAATAATAAAATAAAGTTTACGAGGGGGTGCTTGAGAAGAAAGCCACCAAAGACCTGAAAAACCTGAGGACCCCCGCTGGATCACTGATGATGTGTTCAAGCTGCACCATGGAGGTGTATTAAATAACCACATTTAAAAATCAACAGCGTCACTTATCAGAGCATTAAATGTTGTTTTTCTTGCTCCACATCTGTTTGTAACACATATAATCCATCATGTTAGGAAGAGGTACACTTCAGGAGAGGAGAGACTTTGTACTTTTGACAGTCAAATACAAATATCAGTTTCGGTGATAATGAGTTCAAAAAGAAACAGAAAAGAGGATATAAATCTAACACCATGCATGCCTGGTTTCTGGTGCAGGGTAACTTTACTCCATCCCCTCTTTTAAAGTGTCTACAGTGTCTAAAGTGGACCATAGGGGACACCAGATAGCATGGTAACTAATTACCACATAACATCTGAGGAAGTATCAGCAGTTATTATTGCTATTGCTGCTTCTAATGCTAATACAACAGTGTGATGAGTTAATTCATCACCCTGTTTTTTGGTTCCTGGGTCAATTGTGTCCTCACTGCATGCAAACCACTCTGGGGGCAACTGGAAGCAAGCCGAGACCACCTCTTTAAGGAGAGCTCAGTGCTGATGTTTGTACTCAAACAGGGACACAACTCTCTCAAACATTAAAGTGTGAAAACAGCTAAAGTGATCCCTGAATGCTTTTTTAGTAGCTTGAAGCAAGAATCAGGAAGTATACTTTTAACAGCTTTTCTCCCTTATAATGTAAAATTCATCCACAAATGAAAACAAAGCCAAATGTTTTAGTTAAAACACCTCACTGGGAGCTATTTTTGTCTTCATTTCTAAACAAGTGGACAGTGGAGGTGGGCAGAGCTCAAGCTTAGCCTCTCTTTTCTCTTGCTTTGACTGGGAGCCCACTGGAGGTGGACTTCACATGGGCCTTGCTGATGTTTTTCGCATAAATTAAAGGTACAGGAGTCTAAGTTTGGTTCACACCTGAGTTTCAGCTAACAGCAGCTACACCTGTCCAAACACACCAGGCTGACCTGGAGACTGAGCCCCACCTGTTTTAAATGAACCAAACAAGTTCAGTGTGATGGTGCTGAGAGCATGGCCCTGCCTGATGGTGTTACCTGAACTATCCTGTCTTTGGGCAGCAGGCCCGCCCGCTCTGCTGGAGAATCCTCATCCACGGCCCTGATGTACTGACCCGGCCGTGCCCGCTCGCTGTGCAGGTTGAAGCCATACCCGTTGGACCCTCGCTGGATCACACAGAGACGAGGCCGCAGCTCACTGCTCTCCTCCTGTTGGAGAAAAGAGAGAAGATGTTCATGAAGGTCATGTTACAGGATCACAAACAGGAAGTCCTGCTTTAATGTACCTCGACCATGAGCGAGCGATCAGGCAGAACCAGAGGCACGAAGATGATGGAGAGCTCCTGAGAGTCGTTAACCATGAAAATAAAGCCCAGGTTAAACATTCATGCTGGTGCGGTCGCTGTTTTTGACTTTCAGGATTAAATCCGAGCTGCTGAGAGCTCCACGTGACCCCGAGCTGCTCGCCAGGAAGGAAGAGGGTCTCCGGCATGTGATTGGAGCTCTGCGGGCGGGGAGGATTTATTTGTAGGGTCCAGGGAGGGGGGGTGTTACACGGACTGCTCCGGGCCCTGAGGAGGACAATGGGAGCAGGGCGTTTACCTCTGGCTGACTTGCCTCTCGTCCTGGGATGGCAGGAAGAGTTCGAGCGGCGTTGTCATCAAGGAAAAAACTGGAGGTCCGGCTCTGAACCTCCCTTCCTCTGAGTGGATGAAGAACTTTCTTTATTTAGCTTTGGAGGCTCTAAGTCATCAGAGAGGGTACGACACGAGGATCGAGTGATGTTTGTCATAGTGACCTGAAACTCCCCAAACATCTGAGCGACTTTAAGCCCCGCCCCCTCCACGTCATCGCCAAAAACAATGAAGAAACTCTATAAATAAATCAGGGAATGAGTGGCCTGCTGGAGGAGGGGGAGCCTGATGAAGCTGGAGCAGAATGAAACATCAGAGCGACCAAAGCTGCTCTTACTCAACACTTTCTGCAGGGCATTGACTCATCGCCACTTCTCTGGATTATGAAACACGATTGTTCTGAGCGAGCACTCGTGCACACCCCGACGCCAACCAGGAGCGAGTGTTTTCTTCACTGAAGCACCTGCAAGTCCTCTGACACCTTAGGCCACGACTTTGGGGAAATGATTGTAAACAGCCAATCACATGGTGGCAACTCAGTGCATTTAGGCATGTAGACGAGGTCAAGATGATCTGCTGAGAATTTAACAAGCAAAGGAGGAGCATGAAAGTCCATGACCTTGACCTTGAAAATCTGATGATCTTCAGGTAAGAGTGGGCATTAGTGCAAAGTTGAATGAAAAAATTCAGGCATTTACTTTTGCCCTTTGACCTTCAGAAACGAAATATTTCATCCTGGCAACAAAGAGGGAAAAATCGAATAACTTCATCCTTAAATCCAGATCGGGGTGGGCAACTTTATTTACCAAGGGGGCCACTATATGCCAAAGTCACTCTTAGAGGTCCAGACTGTTGCTATTCAAGTTTAATTAACTTACATTTTTATTCCTATTTTCTTAAATGCACAAAATAGTTGCAATTCAAAAACATTACAGGAAACTATTTTCTTGGAAATAGTCCTTTCATAATGCTGTCATAGCAGATTTTGTCTGGATTTCATCATGTACATATTTTTTTAATATTTTGAACCAAGAGTGGGCAACTGTCAGCCCTGATACTATCGTTATTCTGCCTTCCAGTAAGTTTAAACTTTATATAAAAGTATGCATGTGAAGAAAACCTGTAAAAATATGATATACCAGCATTAAAAATAGCAATATTCAAAGAAATGATCTGGGACGTGTATCAAAAACAAAAGAAACTGTCCTGAATTATTTGTTTAGCTCATTAGATAAACTTTTGCTAACTGCTCTTGAGTTAAAACATATGCAGTGATTAACAAATTTACCTTAAATTTACCCAGCTTTATAAAGATCTTTAATGTGGACTCATGTCATTTTAGTGAGCTCTCAGCATTTTACCATTTTGAACATGGAGGAGGAATTTAAAGTCAGAAATTAATCATCCAATAAAACTTATTTTTCTGTTCAGGAATGCAGGTAAATAATTTTTATTTGACATCCTAATCAAGAAATAATAATAAGCTTTACTATTTTCTGCTTTTTGTGTAAAATAGTTCAGTTGAAAATTCAAGGATAATTATCATAATTATATTTTAGCATTCAAACATTATTTCAGTCAAGAGCTTCTACAAACTGGTGTATTAACCATTAAAGAAACATAAAAATGATTTTGTTAATTAGCAGTGCTGTTAATTTAGGGCAGCTGTGTAATAAACCTTACACTGGGTGGTGGTTTAATAAATCTGTTAAGCACCTTATAAATGTTGTTGTTCTCACGACAGCTATAACTGGATGTTTTTGTTTATATTTATATCGATTGAAAAGCTAAATAATTGGTTCTTAATTAATGGAAAGGAGGTGGGATTAAATGAGTGTTGACTTCTTCTCACTCTTTTTCGTACATGTAACATTTATCCAGGTGTTAATTTTCTTTTTTTCTATCGATACTTTTTATTTTTTCCTTTTGTTATATGTTTGAAATTAACTTTTCAATTTGTCTCTTTTGATGCTCTCAAAACTGCAAAAAGTCATCACTCTGGCATTGAGGATGATATCAATGTGGCCCTCTTTAAACCCTCTGGCAGGCCACATTAAGGCAGTAGGAGGGCCGTGTGTGGGCCCCGGGCCTCCAGTTGCCCACGCCTGATCTGGATGGACATGTGGAAAAATTTAAGGAAATCTCATTGAAATATTTGGACATATTTTTCTCATTAGATTTGATCGTTTGTTCGGGAAACTGGACACATGGCGCCTCCGGCCTCGGCTCTCTCCAGCACTGAGCTAATGATTAAATCATATTTCTTTTCTGGAAACAGCCTTCGACAAGGTTTATTTACTTTACAGTGAGGCTTGATGACATATCAAGCTTGCACAATATGTGTAAATATATATGAACATGGTGTTTGTCACTCATTGATTTCTTTGTGACGGCTCAGAGACAGGATGACTGTTGGCTCTTTCTGCAGAGAAGAAGCACTCGATGGTGCTTAGACGATCAGGTGGTCGACTTCATGCATGCAAATCCATCCGTCTGATTAGATGTGCACACGATAAGAGTCCTGCAGACACTCTCGCCATGATGAGTCTGATTACAGGAGAACTGATGTCTCTGAGTGGACGTCCTTGACCTGGGAAGTGTTTCACTCACACCTGTAATCAGACTTCCCCCATGAGAGGGTGAGAGGCTGAAGCTAAACTCAGCAGAAGAATTTATCTTTATATTTCCATTCAGAATGACTTATTAGAGCAGACGGTACATGAGGAGTCGCTGAGACAGACAGACTCTGAATCAGACTCGACGTTGGGGAATCCTGCAGAGGGTGAGAGCGGGTGAGAGCGGCCCTGGCAGGAACAACAGAGCAGGGTTTGTGTCTTGGAGGAGTGGAGGGCAGAAGAATCTCCACGCGGAGCTGAAATCTGAAGAATCTGCTGAACAGACAGAAGGCGAGAGCAGGGACCAAACACTCATCATCAGACATACATGTGCTGTTCCTGAGACACAGCTGCCTGAGCCGAGGACAGCCGAAACACGACTGCTGAACATGGACGGGACATTCTGCGGATCACTGAGAGGGTTTGGCTGTAGCCCCACACAGAATCAGTTTAACACAACCTAGGAGGATATTTGTTCATGTAGACCAGATTCAGGCTAAAACATCATCAAAAATGAACTTTTTAAAAATAATTTATTAAATTTGTTCATTTTTTACTGAGAGAGAAAAACTACGATTTACTGTATTTCTCCAAAACAGTCTGGTGAAACAATTTAGCAGCTCTGACTGAAATCATGTCTACAGATGATATTTTAAAACATAAAACAAGACAATTCTGCACAGTCCAGTGCCAAACCTGGCTCACACTTCTGCTTTAAAGCTTTGCCAAAGTCTACGCAATGAGCTTGTGCAGCCCTGAACCGCGAAGCCTCCAAATGTCACCTGATGTGCACTTCCTCAGAAATGTGACATTGCATCAACAGCTCAGTCTGCCAGCCCTGTGATTGGTCTGCTGCACAGCACCAGGTAACTGCCAGTCTCTGACAGGCATGATGTGAGACAAACAGTCAAAGTTACTTACTGATACATCAGGAGTGTATTTTCTCATCCATGTCTCACTCAGAGGCCAAACTAATCTCACATAGAGCTTAAAAAAATAAATAAATGAATAAAATTCAGAATATTTTTGGGCTAATCAGACTTTCCAACGATATGAAATACAATAATGGGTAGCATTAAATGTGAGAAATAATCGACTGAAACAACATGCATGGAACATAGATATGACCACACTGAAGTGGGCCATGAGATTTTGGCTTGATCTCGGATGAGACTTCGGCTGAAATGATATGAGAGCCCTGATGAACACATCAGGTCATCAGAGTCACGCTGTGCTCCAACGTGTGACATGTTCCTCTATAGGCTGCATGACGGCCTCTCTGGATGATCACACTCTCTCTGTGACACCAACTTTCCTCTGAGCAGGAAGTGTGAAACAGGAACTGTCAACACATCTTCCCTCAACCTGCTTCCCTCTGAGCTGACCTAACTTCCTGACATGAAAGCAAAATCAGTTTGCAGTTTTTAAAGACCAGTACGTGAGCACAAAGACTCAAAACCACCACAAGAAACCAGGTTTCCATGTGCAAGCATTTAAAGAAAGAGGCAACAAGGGCCTTGAGCCCTGCTACTGCTTGTAAATGTGGTCTGATGTGGTCACCGAGAACTGAAAGCTTACATGGATACGCCAACTTGTTCTTTTTGTTTGTGTGTTGCCTCATTACCAAGTTCATGAAAAGCAGATAGACACCATTCTTAAATTAGCAGGCAATTTGCATTTAAGATTGGTTCGCAAACGAACGGCTCACCCACAACTGCGAATCTGTTCTCATCGTTCATTTAAAAGAGCTGTTCAAAAGACTCGACTCTTTTGCGAATGTCACATCTCTAGTTCACACCGCGGAAGTAGGTCAACAAAACAAAGCCTCTGTTTAGGAGTAGAAGAAGAAAATACAATGATAGTAGAAGATAACGTAATGCACGGAAAAAAAACAAGTCATAACAAGCACACAGGACCGTTTAGAGTTGCTGAGGAGTTTATCTGATGACTGTAGGCAGAGGCAGGCTAACACTACCCACTGACTCCCAGTGATTGAGCTAAGCTAATTAGCGGTGGGCGAGATTTGCCCGTCTCTTCCTTGTTACTGCGCCCACAGTCGAAAGAATTGTGTGTAGCTGCGAGTGATGGACTCAGGAGTGAGGCAAGACACAAAACAAAAAAAGCTGGCATATCCCTTTAAGTCTAGAAATAGCTGTTTTAAAGTCATCACTGAGGGGAAAGCCTTGCAGCTATGTGTTGCATTTTTGTCCTGCCCTCATGCTTGTGCTCATCTGAGAGCTGAATCTACCTAAGCCAGAGCTAAGGAGCCTCTCACAGCCAACTGGACGAAGTTGATCAAACCCTCCTGGATGCGGTGCAGGCCCCCCGCTGTGAGTGCTCTCTGTACGTCCCTGTGATGTTATTTCTCTCCTGAAAGACCTCACAGACGTTTGGCAACAACAAACAAGCGTATGCTGTGAATACCAATGACTCCAGAACAAAACCAGGCTCATGTTAATATTCTTCAAACACACTTCATGCCTCTCTACACTCAGCATCTCCGCCTTCAGCTCATGCTGAGTCTGAGGTCCCACACCGAGGGCCTGAGGTGACCCTGTGAGACATGTCTCTGCTTTTCCTCAGGAAGCTGCAGATAAGATAACAGCTCAACTCAGACAATGGGTTTGTGATGGAGAAATGTCTCCATCATGTCTGAAATAAACCTAAATCCTTGAGCATATATAATTATATTTGGGTAAATCTGTCCTCTCTGGAATGTCTCTGTGAATATTTTAAACTCTAATTACAGCTTTAAGACAGCAGCTCTGTCACAGGCTCAGATGTTTGAGGGGTTTCCTGTTCAGTTAAAACTTTTCAAACAGATAAAAAAACATGTTATAGTTAAAGAAAGAGTGGAATGAAACGCTCAATCTGATGATTATTTAACTGCTTTTATCATCACATAAATATTTCTAAACTTGGACAAAGCATCTCAAAGCCTGAACAGGAAATAATTATTCCTGCTTTTATATTTTCATTCAGATTACTGATGCACTCTTCACTTGTTTTATCAAACAGCTTCATGCAGTGTTAGTTTTGTTGACTAATTATTTTCGTCATAATTTTCGTCAACAACCTTTTTTCCCCTGATAACTAGACAGTAACTAATAAAAACAAGTGCACCTGGACAAAAACTCAAACTAAATTAACTGATATTTTCATCAACAAATGAAAACTAGACTTAAATGTTTGACAGAGACTTAATCCAATCAGACCTAATTTGGTCATGTAGAAAGTAGGGACAAGTTAGGAATATATCCAATCACAGCTACTTTGGTTGTGTGGAAAGGTTGGATGAGTTAAGAGGGACATCCAATCACAGCTGCCTTAGCTTGGTGGTGGTGGGATAAGTTGTGGAGCGATCCAATCAGAGCTCCTCTCTTTATGAACTGATATATTCATGTAGAGCAGGTTCACTGTTTGTTGTCAGTTCTGGTATTGTAACTGAGATGCTCTGCCAGGTAGCCTAAATAAAGGTGACTGCATTTCACACAAGGAAGCATAAAAACTGCCTTACCCTCTACACTTCATATTTCAGTCAACTAAATTTACAGTAGATTTCATCATCTAAAATGTTGTGAAATGTCATCAACTAAAACTAGACTAAAATTAAAACAATGTAGATGACTGAAACTAAAAGATATTTTAGGCAAAGATTATAACTAAAACTAAATTAGAAAGTGCTGTCAAAATTAACACTGGCTGCAAGGCTTCAACAAGGCACTTATAATAATGATAATGAATTCATTTCTACAGCACTTTTAAAAACAAAGTGGTCTGAAATACAGAGGAGCAAAAGCACCAGAGCTTAAGCACAAACGGAGTGAACCAACAAAAGAGCACAACTTAAATCAGAGAGCCCTGGCAAGGCTCAAAAGGTAAAGTCTGGATAATTTCAGGGTTTTTCTGCAGGTGTGAACGAGGTTTCAGTGTCTGTTATATCAGGTGAGTGTTTCCTGAGTGTTCTGACTGATTTGCATTTCAAGCCTGGTCTCCTGCTCTCCTGTCCATCATCTTCATCACCTGCTGCCGTCCTCTGATTCTCACACCAGACTAAAAATCATCCAGACGCTCCTGCTGATTCTGTCCCACAGAGGAGAGCTGTGAACGAGTGTGTGTGTGTGTGTGTGTGTGTGTGTGTGTGTGTGTGATGCCAGCAGCTGCAGAGCTGCCACTCAGCCAACTACTTCACTTTTTCCCTGAGCTCAGCCAGAGGACTGATGTGAAACTGCAAACTCAAAATGAAAAATACACAGAGACAGACGAAGACTTCAGCAGCATCTCTGCTCTTATTATCATCATTGTTTCCTGTAATATCGTAGATTAAAGGTGTCACTCCTGTTGTGACAAGCTCTTGGCATATAGTTTGGCCATTAAACCATTAGCTTTAACATGCACTGTAAAAAAAATTGTTACAAATTTTACAGTCACTCATTGGCATCAAGATGAATGCAAGTTGCTTTAAATATCTTTACAGTAGCATTACTCTATTTTAATTTACAGCATTTTTACAGTATTTTCCATTATTGTTTTGCTACAGTGTTTTTAATAAAAATATAATTAATAACTGTATTTTCAAAAACAGCACCCTAACTGTTTTCTCATTTACAATATCATTGCTGTATTTTATTTTACACTTTTCTAAATGCTATTTAAATTACAGCGAACTTACTGTATTTCAATTTCTATTCTATATCTTTAACTATTTTAATGATCATGTATTCGCAAGATCTTATTTTATTTGAAAAACATCACCTACATCAATTTTTCTCCATTGAAATGCATTCACTCAAACATGTGAAACATTCACTAAAAGAAAACTTACCTGCTCGTGGTCAGTTTTCCTGGGCCAGATTAAAATTTCTCTTGATTTTTGGATTATGTCAAACATGGAGATATAGAAGATGCTTTGTAAATGGTATGTGAATGTGAAGTGGTGTGAATGCTTGGCGCTCCGTGGGAAAAATGCGAAGGTTGAATGCTGTATGCTGCCTGTTCTAGTGGGGAAGATTTAAACTAAATATTTTGTTATGTGACTCTTGATGAATGTCTACTTGAATGTTGCGTAACTGTTTCTGTTTTGTTTTTGTTTGTTTTTTTTTTCTCTTAATGTGAAAAATTCAATAAAGACAAGTGTTAAAAAAAAAAAGAAAAATTCTCTTGATCCATTCCCCTTTCAGTGATTTACTGTATAGACATTTTACAGTTGGTGACTGAAGATTTTACAGTAAAATCCTGTTAAGTTTATAGAAACCAGCATGTTTTCCCACAATCTTTTGCCATTTACATTAATTTACTGAATAGATTTTACAGTAGGTAGTTTTAGATATTACAGTAAAATAATGTCACGTTTACAAAAATCAGTTACAGTGTGTTTTATTTTCTAGCTTTTTTTTAGATTAAAACCAACCAACAAATATTGATTTTGTCATAAAAGAGCTCCATATTTTCTCTTTTTGTTCCATCATAAACATTTTTAAATGTCTAGTTGATTGTTTTTGAACCAGTTGTGCTATGATTTGTAATGATTTTGCCCGCTTTGTAACAGAAGTTTCCCACCCCTGATCCACACATGTCCACATGTCTGTCTGTCCTGATGTCCCTCTAACACAGGCTCAGCTCTCCGGTGAGGCCCCCCCACCCCCCCTTCATCAGCACACAGTAACCCGCTGTGACACTGTGGCGAGCAGCGTGGTCACTGTGTGGCGGGCAGACTTCAGGCCCGTGTGACTGTCACGTGTGGCTGTGGACAGAGATTAACGGCCTCCAGGACGCGCTCCATAAATGTTTGATGGAAGTTTGTTCTTTTTAACCAGAACAGAGACTTTGGTCATGCAGAGCGTTTCAGGAGCGCACCACTCTCTCAGGCAGGGCGGGGGTGTTGGATTTCAGGCTGGACCACTGAACCAGCTGGGAGGCAGGCGAGGGGGGAACAAAGCCCTCTACTGTCCCCCTCCTCCAAACTTCCATTTAAGATGGGACAAACTGGCTCGACAAAAAGACCACAGAAAGGTTCTGCTGAGGGTTCCTGTTACAAAAGAGTCTTTAGAGGGGCGGGCTCGAATAGAAAAGTCACGTCAGTCATCACAGCGGGGAGCAGCCACTGAAAACAGAGAGCTGTGGACCATCACAGAGCTGCTGACCATCACAGAGCTTAATATATATATATATATATATATATATATATAAATATATGTAACTAAGTGCTAGGAGATCCTCATGAAGTTTCGGATCACCACCAAAATCTAAATACCTCCTCCTTGTGTCATGACCAGCATCCCCTGAAAATGTCATCAAAATCTGTTCATAAAACAAACGAAGAAACAAACTAACAGGAAGTGCTCTGACAGCACAAACCTCCCCCAGGGCATTTCCAATGTTGTTGGGCGTTTTATTCGTAAAACTAGAAAGCACTCGAAGAGCGCAAACCTCCACCAAGATAGCTCACATACTGCTGTTACAGCTATAAGCAATAGTTCATGATAAAGTTACCATCATAATCTGATTCATGATGATACCTGGATCACCACCAAAATCTAATCATTTCTAAGTTGGGCCATTACCAACTGAAAATTTCAGCAAAATCCGTCCAGTAGTTTTTGCAGAATCATGCGAACAAACAAACAAACATACAAAAACAACCTCCTTGGTGGAGGTAAAGATGGAGCACTGCCCTATCTCACAATGTTGAAAACTCCTTTAAAAGTCCCCGTTTGCCACAACCACTTCTTTGACCCCTCTGTATTTTTGTTTTTGCTGACTGCCTCTCATGAGAGCTTGTGTCCCTCATTTGGGAGGTGTGCAGGATAAAGTGGAGGAAAGGAAGTGATGAGGGAATTGTTCAGCAAAAAGACTAATGTTAGTGATTTTTTGACCAAGTTATCATTGATTCTCAGCTAGAAATGGCTTTTGATTCCCATCTCTACTTCTGATCACAACCCAAATGTAATCACTTCTTCCTTTTGTTTTGACCAACATTCACTGAAAATTTCATCCAAATCTGTTCATCAGTTTTGAGTCAAAAACTAACAATCAAATAAGAAATGCTGGTAAAAACATACCCCCCTTGGTGGAGCTGATAAAACTTAGGAGTCAGTCTCTTTCCCAGCCCTATCTGCCGTCTCCTCTCTTAATCAGGACTCTTCTCAGTCAAACACAAACCAGAAAATCAACAGCTTTATCTCCTCAGACACTCTTCCTGTCCCTGACCCTCCACCCTGAAGACCAGAAACCTGCACCAGCTCCATGACCTCTGACACCAGAGTCTCTTCACTGGATCCTCTTCAGCCTTTAACACACACACAGAGCTGAAGGTCAATCAGAGAACACAGAGGTCAAAGTACAAACTCTGAGTCCAATGAAGCTGGGATGTTGTGCTAAGTGTTAATAAAAACAGAATATAGTGATTTGCAAATCTTTTTCTACCTATATCGAATTAAATACACTAAAAAGGCAAGATATTTAATGCTCAATCTGATAAACTTTATTGCTCTTTTGGCAAAAATTCCCTCATTTTGAATTTAATGGCTGAAACATGTGCCAAAAAAGCTGGGACATGCATGTTCAAAGCAAGCAGAGAAACATCATGATGAGCGTTTAACTGATATTTTATTAGCTTTACAGCAAACTCTCAATATCAGAACAATCCCAGTTTTTCAGTCAGAATCTGAATAAAATGTAGAATCTAATAATAGATCCTATAATTACGTAATCCAAGAGTGAGCCACAAGAACCACTAAACCTCCAGCAGCTCTGATTCTCCCTCAGTCAGCGTCAGTCTTTGTATTCTGCTGCTCAGACAGAGGCCAATAATGGAGGTCGAAGGTCAGAGAGGAGGTGAGGATGTGAAGGGACCACTCAAGAGAAACACGTCAGCTGCAGGAGTTCATTACACAGCTGTTAGTAAAGACATGTTTCACTGATATGTAGAGATGCACAAAATCAGATTTTTGAAGTCGGTCTTCTTCGTGTATACATTTCGCCGCTCCATACCGATACTGTGATCTACTTAAGTTTGCAACCAAACTAAAGTTTGCAATCCACCATAAAACTAGAGTTTACTAAGTAGATTGCCGACATTAAAACTGAAGAAGTATAAAGATTTTTAGTGGACAAGGGTGCCGCCGTAAACCAATCCACACAGGAAGTCACAACCTCCATTCGCTGCTCCATACCAGAATATATTTATTTTTATTTTGCAGATACATATTTACTGTAACTGTATAATTCACTAGTTATTTAAATATTTTTTTTATTTATAATATTTTATGTATATTTTTCATTTATGATAATTATATTTATAATAGATATATTTATTTTTATGATTCTATACAGTATGTATAATATCGTGAAATTTTAGGTGCTAACATCTAATTGCTATATGTTAGCAATTAGAAGCCTAAAATAATCATCATGATAATAATAACCAAGTGATTATGCTAATGTATTAAATGTCATGTCATCGTATAGTCTTTTTGATCTACCATTTTAATGCAGTGCCGAATACATAATAATATACAAGAAGAAGACCAACTTCCGGTTGGGACTTCCTGTATAGACTGGACCTATGGCGGTGCCCCTGTCCCTGCAGACGGTCCCTCTCAATATTTCTGGGTAAATTATGACCAATACTGATATTTTTCATCTAGAGCACAAAAGCCTTTTAGCCACATGGTACATTTTTGTATTTTGCTGATATTACAGCCAATATTCGGCTGTACTAGGGCTGAAAGATTTTTTTGACTACTTTTCACCCTTTAAATAGGCAGACTGACTGATTACAAGCTTGAAGACACCTGTGATGCTAATTACAGGACACACCTCAGTTTAACATGTCCCTATGGTCAAATCATTTTCAAGCTTTTCTCAGGGTACCATCATTTTTGTCCAGGCCATTTTCATTATTTTGTTTTTTTAAATTATTCTGTTGAATCACAATTCAAAAGCAATGTCTGATTTTCATTAGTAAATTTTCAGTATTTTTTTTTATTGTTACTTTTGTCAGTTTCAAGTTATTTCAGTGACCATTGTGGGTTTTTTTTTTCTTTAACGGAAAGGTACCAAAATTTTTGTCCATGTCTGTACATACTTCTGAAAGCCTGGGTTTGATTCCAGCCTGTGGACAGTTCGCGGAGTGTCCTCCCCTGCTCTCTCTTGCCCCCTTTCACAAACCTATCTACTGTCTGTCTCAAGAAAGGCACAAAAATAATCTTAAAAAAAAAAAGACTGATTTCCCTGCATGTCCTCAATTTAGCAACAGTTAATACACATTGATCTTTAACAGTGGTTTTTCAACTTTTCTTTGTTTAGGGCGCAAGAAAAATCAAGCCATAACCTCAAAGCACACAGCACGTCACAGCATCTGAACAGTGTGTGCAGTAGTGCCTAAAATAACTGACAAACTAATATCAACAAAATTACAGAAGAGTTCCTTTGGAACATTTTTAATTTCCTGAATTCAGCGACATATTAACCTGAAACCAACATTTCCATGCTTACTGGGAGAGACTGAAAATGTAATAACTACCTTATCCCCAGCTATTGTAAAGCTTTTTTTTATAAGTTACAACATTTTCAGTTGTAGATAAAAACTGATGCACGAAAGTCTTGATTGATTCCAGGGGCACATCAAGATTTCCCCAGGTCACCCCAGTGGGCCCCACCACAGCGTTTGAGAGCCACTGACTCAGAACATGATGTACATTAATTCACTCTCTCCTAAAAAAGCTCATGTTTGGCGTCTGTCTTGTGCGATGGGAAGGGAGGTGGGCGGCGGGGGGCGAGTCTATTTCAGGGCGAGCAGCGAGTCATTTCCTCCTCCGCCCCCCTCAGCAGGGCGCGGCCCCCCGGCTCATTGTCCAGTCAGGGTGGTGGACCTTCAGCAGAATGAGGAGGGAAGTGGAATGTGGTATTGTGGAGTCTGCATCAAGCATCCCCCCACACACACACACAACACACATGGACACACCCCCACACACACACGCGCGCGGACACACACTCTCAGGGTTCAGGTTCCAGCCCTGACCTGGTCCAGAGTGGTCCTGTTGTTCAGACCAACGTCATAGAAAGAGATGTTAGAGCGGGTGATACAATTCACAGCGATGATGGATCAGTCAGTGTTCGGGAATTTATCATGTTTTTTATTCATAATCAAATAATAAATCTGATATGCTGATATAACATCAAAATACAAATACCTAAAAAACACAGTATATAAGAAACTAGAACATTTTGATCACCTTAGTTTGTGAAAATGGTGAAAATGTTTTTAAAAATGTACAGACCAGAGTCAGACTTATGCATTTTCCTGTTGTTGTGACAACATCTGTGATTCTTGACAGAAAAAAATAAGACTTAAATTCTGACTTAAACCTTTGGGTTCGCAATCATCTGCCATTAATATAAAAAAAATATATATCCTTGTAAAGAGGTAGAACAGCAGCCTCCCTCTCCTTAAAAAGCCACAGCTGTACCTTTGCCATTTTAACACCATCTGATGTTTAGACCACATTTAATAACGTCACTTCAAATAAAAAATCTAAACTTTGACCTCGAGATCTTTAATTTCCTAAACTCAAAGACCTTTTGCTGCCTGTCCCACTGACTCTTATCTAACTGTCCTGTCACTGCTCCACAGTCTGCTGATAAAAAGGCCAAAAAACTTCAGGGCAGAGAAATGAAGCCAACTTTTTATCTCCTTTAGCTGCAGTTACTCTAATGTCCACTAGAGGCTGTTTCCTTTAGTGAGCCAGTCCTCATAGAGCCCCATAGTGAGAAACATGAATTCAACAGTAGAAATAAGCATGTTAGCAGGCTCGGGACTAAACAATTTTTGTATTTTCTAGGGCTGGAAAACATGGACAAAAATCATATAGATATGTGTCATTCTTTTTTCAACAAAGAAACAAATAGCAAATGTTTCTTTTAATACCATAATTATAAACTTTGATACAATTCTTGTAACAATCAAACAGCACTGATACTGGTTTGATGCCAAGGATGACACAGTCCAGAAGAACAGAGTTTGCTTACGCTGCAGCTCAACAGAATAAAGATTTATTAGGCTGAAACAGGGTCACCGTATGAGCTTGCCGGCCCACTTCACTGCTTGGCTCAGAGTGTTTTTGTTTTTAAAGACAGATTGCAAAACCATGAGAAGAGGGAAAAAGTCATGCATATTAGGTGATGAAATCATCAGGGTTTTGTCTCCACGTACATGTGCGTGTTTCCTGAGATAAAACAGACAGTGATGTGCATTTTTATAAACTGCACCTCAGTTCCTCTTCAGTGTCAGTTTGGAGTCTGTAACTGAACCAAGATATTTGTAATAACCCAAACTTTCAACAGGCTGATTTTATCAACTACAGACTCATTGTTTTAAGTTTGATGCCTGCAATGCATTCAAAAAAAAGCTGGGACAGGGACACCAACAGACCAGGAAAGTTGAGGAATGCTAAATCATGCATTCATTAAGGAAGTGTCCTCGTTAGGCTGTCGCTCAACAGCAAGGACAAGGCGAAGTTCACCAGTTCGTGAACAACTGTGCGAACAAATAGTCCAACAGTTTAAGAAGAACAATTCTCATTGACAATTGCAAGGAATTTCATCATCTACAGTCCATAACATCTGTGAAGGCTCCATTAATGCTGGAAGGTACATACAGGTTTAGGAGCAACATGCTGCCATCCATCTTTTTCAGGGATGTCCCTGCTTATTTCAGAGACACTGAAGACACATTCTGCTTGAGTTACAGCAGCAGGGACTAGACTGACCTGCTGCAGTCCACACCTGTCTCCACTGAACAGGTGTGGAGCATTATGAAGCACAAAATACAACAACAGAGACTTTGGACTGTTGGGCAACTGAAGTCAAACATCAAGCAAAGATGACAAAGAATTCAACGCTTCAGCAGTTAGCGTCCTCAGGAAAGTACAGGCATCAAATACAAAATAAGTGAATATTTGCAAAAACATTAAATATCTCGTCTTTGTAGTGTATTCAATTGCGAATCACTATATTCTGTTTTTATTTATGTTTGACACAACGTCCCAGCTTCATTGGAATAGGAGTTTGTGCATAAATACTTTCCACACCCTCGAACAAAAATCCAGAACTTTCCCTTTAATGTAACAGTGAGATATTCTGACTTTCTTTAAAAAAAAGACTCCTCTTGTCTTCTCTGTCAGGATATGATGATGGTGTGATCGTATCATGTGAAACACTGAGATTCCATCCCATAATACACAAACAACAGCTGCTCCAGTGACAGAGTCTGAACAACAGAGGAGGTGTAATGGATGCCGGTGAAAGCTGAACACAAAGAGCAGAATACAGAGACAGGACTCTACGTCTGTTTGATAAGACCAGAGGTTGGACTGGAAGAGTATCAGATGTCTTAATGGTTCTGCTGTTGTCCTGTGATACTGTATACAGACTGTTTGTTTAATCAGCTGCTAATGGGGCAGCTCCATGTTTGACCACATAACATTTGGGCTGCACAGAAAAAAGTCATCAAGTCCATTAAAACCTGAGAATGTCTCTGCTCCAAGGTCCACCTTTACTGTTTACAATGTTTGCGCCCTCCGTTTCCACGAGAACGGTGCCTGGAGTGCCTGAATCTGCAAACTTTTGAAACCCTGGTGAAAAGTTTTGAAAACATTTTCGTCTTCGTCTAAACAGAAATCAGCGTTGTCAGGGGAAACGATGACCTGAGGCATATGCACGGTACTGTTCAGATAGAGGTTGCGCACACGCCTAACCTTGCAGAGCAGAAGGACCTGCCTGATTCTGTCTGAAATCTCGCAGATCCTTCACGCCAAGCTCCAATCTCCTATGACTTCACGGCAAAAAGCCAGACGGCAAAATCAGGGAAGAGAGGCTGAAACTGAAGACGTGACGACAGCGGGAAGTGACTGCATGTTTGAAAACAATGGCGCCTTCTGAAACGGTCTCTGTGGATGCGGCAATATCTGCAGTTTTATCAGAAATGGACTTTCTTTTTTTAAAGATTATTTTTTTGGGAATTTTGTGCCTTTATTGATAGGAGACAGAGAGACAGTGGATAGGCTTGTGAAAGCCTATCTGAATATAACAGAAAAGTCTTCACTGGAAAGCGTTAGTGCGCAGACGTGTGTTGTAACATCGCTGTTTCACTACAAACTACTGCCTTTCCGTTTCTGGTGGCAGCGTTTTCTGGTGGCCTCAGTTTGGTCTTCATGTAAAGTCCATGTGTTTGATCTCCTCCTGATGTGGCGTCCGTTGATCCTGTTTTCTGCCCGGGGCACGACGGTTGGCTCTGATGGTCGTTTAAAGACAGGATCAGCCACACCTTCATAAGCACTCAGTCTGTTTCTGTCTGCTGGAGTCTGATCCTCTGGGCAGACCCCAGGACGTTTGGACTTCTGGTTTCCTCTCATTGTTATCAGAGGAAGATTTCACCCCCCCACCTCGTCCTCTTGATCCTCCTCTAAACCCCCACCCAAGATTCCCAGAAGCTCTCAGCAGAAACACAGGTCCAGCTTTTTTAAACTGATGTCTCCCTGTCACCATGTTTGTAAGAAAAGGGCATCAGAGCCTGGTTTCTGTTCTGGAGGTCTCTGAGGGACCAGTTTCTGCTGTCCTGTTTGTCCTTAGATCTGTTGGGACAGGCTCAGGTGCTGTTCACCGTGAAGTGTATCTCTGTGACTGTTTGGTTAATGAAGTGTATCTCTGTTTGTTTGTCAGACTGGATCAGATAATCTTCCTGATTCATCCCGTCAGACCGCAGACCCTCGTTTTAACATTTGTTCATATGGAGCTCGTGTTACTGTTCTGTTTGCTCTGCTCTTTGATGAACTTGTTGGTTCACATGTGAGAGTTTGGGAGTGACCCTCCACAGCCGTGACGTTTGATGACTTCAGCTGAAATACAAGTCGATGTCAGGGCTGCTCGATTAATGCAATAATCATAATCATGATTGTCTTAATAGATACTGAGATCATGATGGATGCCATTTTTGTGAATTAGTGCTCACATAAGACATCTATGTCTGCTTTTTTAGTATGACATCTACTCACACATGTGCAACCATGTGCTACGGGCATCATGCAATATTATATTCAGTCTGGCACTTGATAATCTTGGGCAGTAGGGTGATGTGCAATGCAACATGCACTTTATATTTCTGTACAATAATGGGCAATGTGCAATATAACAAGAACCTGAGCTCCCAGGCAGATAGCACTCTGCACTTTAGCACTATAATTAGCACTGCAGCACTTTATAACTCATTTTACATAATTCCCATGGTGCCCCAACTCCCTTCCCGCTATATTTTAGACTGCATGTCGTTCAGGTTGTCTACGGTTTATGTGTGTTGCTTGTCTTTTAATATGCTCTGTGGGTTTTATTCCTATTATTGATGTTTGCTTTTGTTTTATGTGTTGATACAAACCTGCTAATGGGACTGGGGATGGAAATTGGCCACTTGGCTATAACCCCACGAGTTAACATGTAAATGTCCATTAATGCTTACTGTCCCATTTCAAAAAGATAACTAAATCTCACGATTATGCAACACAATAACTCACTGATTTCAAATCACCCTCCGCATGTTTTCACTGAACGTAAATGCTTCTGACATGATCATTTTGAACATTAAAGAGTCCATATTTTACTTTTACTCTAGTTCATATATTTTAATGTTCAAAAATCTTCTTGATTTGAGTTTCCCTGATCCACCTCTACTCTCTCTCTCTGTCTGAGACGCTCTGATTGGTCCACGTTCTCAGCAGCTCTCTCTTCTTTCCTCATTCGGTGCCTGGCACTGCCACTCAGAGCCTATGGGCATAAACTGCTGATGTCACAGTGGTAGGTCTATTCAGGGCCTGGGGGAACAAGTCATTTCAGGCAGCTGCTGGAGATGTTCACAGGAGGAGAGGGAGAAGTCCAGAGAAGTTAAGGTGCTGTAAAAGTTTTGTCTTGTGCATAGAAGTATTCTATTACTCAGAGGAGACGTAAAACTCACTATGGGGTAGGTCAAACTTGAAAAAAATAACATGACTTTTTTAAGGTCCTTTAAAAAATACAAATACTTCAAAATAATGCTTATAATTATAAAGGGAAAAGAAAACAGTTAAACCTGTCCCATGACAATCTTTTCATCTCGATTACTCAGTTTTTCAGGGCGGCACGGTGACTCAACAGGTTATTGCATGCGCCGCACAGTGAGGAAACACCACACTTTAAAAACTCAGATCTAGGTGAGAGTTTTTATCCAATATCAAGTCAATAATTATCGCTAGACTTATTGTAAGCCACAATTTCCTGACATGTCTGCATTAACATCTTAAATGAAGACACAAAAACTAAAAATAAGGCAATAAGTACAATTATCTGCCAATGTGACGAGCAAAATTTAACTTGAGCGGTGTCTTAAAATGACATTTTCTGTCCTCACAGAGTAAAATTTTGATTGTTTCATTGGCAGATATTTTGTTGTCATTACAAGCAAGTTAATGTCTTGTTTTTGACTTTTATTCCTTGTAGTAAGATATTTATCTGGACATGTCAAGTGAATGTGGATCAGAATAAGAATTACAGATATTTCTGACTTGAAATTAGACAAACACACTGGCCAAGATCTGCTTGTCCTGCAGTGCAGACACCTGCCCAAATGATAATTTTTCTGAAATCTGCCTCAGAGGGCAAACGTTGAGGTGTGTGTAAAAAAATGTATAAAACGTTTCCAGACTTTAAGGTCTAAAGGTGATCTTCTAGAGAAAACCTCCCTGCTGAGAGAAAAGACAGAATGTTCCTGTGTCAGCAACTAAAACAACCAATGATACTTTAATCTGAAACACGTGAGCTCTAAAGCTCTGAATCTGCGATAAAAACAATCTAAATATCATAAATAGCTACAAAGAGCCTGAGCAGCCTGTAGCAGAGAGCACTGTGGGAGCAGAGAGCTCCGAGCACAAATATAACCGAGTCCTCCCACACTTCAGCTCAGGGATGATTTGTTTAGGGAAAACTCGCCGTCCCCACACGGTTTAAAGACAGAGCTCGCATGAGGCGCTGCAGAGTGTGGTGGAAGCTTCCAGAGATTTAATAAGCATGTTCTCAATGAATGAGCAGATCACAGGATACGATTAGAGAGGAGAGACGAGGGACACAGAGTCTCCTCCTGTCTCTGTGGGCCTCCGTCTATAAAATCACACAGACACACTCACACAGATACAAACACACACACACACACACAATCACACACAGACACACTCACACAGATACAAACACACACACACACAATCACACAGATACAAACACACACTGATGCCTCAGCTGGCTGCAGTCTCTCTGCTGTCACAGCTCTGCTCGTCTTCTCCCGTCATTACTCTTTAACGGTCTTATGTAAGCCGCCGGTCGTCGTTCAGGAAGACTGAAAACTTCTCGCCCTCACACTCCCGCGCTCTGATCGTCTGAATCACTGAGTGTGAGAACGCTGACACAAACACACTCTAATGGGCCTTAACATTCCTCTACAGAAAAAAACATCACTACTGTTTTGTTTGTTTTACGAGAATACAATTAGTATAATTCAGGTTTACAAATATGAGGGATAATCTACATTTCTGGAGCTTGAACAACAGATTTAAAGCTAAATAAAGCTGTTTATACAGAGCTCCCTGCAGCTTTCTTCGTCTGGCTATAGCATGAAAATGCATCTTGAACCATTTTGGATGATAAAAAGCGAGCTAAAACAACTTTAAAGCCGCAAAAATCAATTATCTCTGCTTCAATGCTGTTGAAGGGGCTTGTGGAGCAGAAGAACATGACACCTTTTATTGAACTCAGATTATTCTAAATGGCCTTTAGAATGCTCTGTTTTTACTTCCTGGGGTTTATGATGTCATAGATATTCAGCCTCCACCTCCACCTCCAGCCTCCACCCCCGCCCTCTACAGAGACGACATGTTTAATTTCCTTACCAAACCTAAATCAAGTCCTTGATCAACAGACACCTTAGACATGATGTAAAGGCTCAAACACAGCAGGACATGGACCTTTAAGCAGATGTTTCAGCTGTTGTCATGGGGGCTAAAATCAGTGTAGCGTTGAGTCAAACCTCGCTGGTCGATTTCTGATGTTCTGAGGTGATTCAAATGGAGAAAAGAGAAAACATGACCACCACAGTGCTGTGTAGTAACTTCTCTTCAACGCAGACACACAGAGTTAAACACAGGGTGGACGAGACAAAGACAGGCTTTAAGCTAATCTCTACTCAGTTCTTTGCTTTGATTGGCTATAATAAACTTTAAATATTTTATTATTTGTAGAGTAAAGTTGGTGCCCCGTGGGCTTGGAGCACTGTCTTTACGGTTTGTTTTCTCACTCGGCGTATGCCATGGATGAACTTCACAGTCCGTCCTTGTGACAGAAATAATAACAGTTAATGCAGCTGAGGGACAGAGATGCAGGACTAATGTCTGATTTCAACTGATCACTGACTAATAAAATATTGATACTGTGAAATCCAAATAAATGCAGCCATTATATCACTACATATTAAAAAAAACAGCTTCTTTCCCACAGCTGTTGAACTCTGGGGCTGCTCATACAGGGAATGGACGCGATGCAACAATGACGACAAAAATGAGAATAACTAACCAGGTAAAGAAGTACCACTTCCTCCATATGCACCGTATTGTACAGATGTGTGGAGTCAATTTACTTGTTGATATTCTTTTATATTTCTATTATTGCTTTTATGCATTTCTATTTATTGAGTCTATATTTCTAGTTAGCTAATACTGGGACCTCAGTAACTAATGTCATTCTATCCTCATGTAATTGCAGACTTGAATGACAAATAAAACTCTTTTGAGTCCTTTGACTATATTGATGTAATAATATTTTGTACACCTCTAACTGGAGACGGAGCAAACAGGGGTCAACTTGTTCCCCATTCTGTCTCCACTACCTCCATAATGGAGGTGAAACGTGACAGCTGTGAATATCAAACAGCTTGAAACAGCAGTGTGAATGAGGTGTGTGGTTTAATGAAGATCACTTGAGCTTAAGTTACTGTTTGCCTTCACTGCTACTTTATCTCTGATTCAACATCTCACTGCGGCTTTCACCAAACTTTAAACCCCATGTAGGACAATATAACTCCAACAAGAACAGGAGAGGAGTACTTTTCTGATCCAAAAACATTAAATGTTTTGGCTGTAACAGTTATTTTAATAAAATTATGTAAAAATAAAAATCTGCAGTTAATCCGGAGCAGATCGGAGAATAATCTGAGGGAGTGATCTGACAGCTGATCCTCTAAACTCAACAATGAGAGAGTGAAAATGTTACTGCCCAGTAAACAAAACAGCGACCTTTGGACCCCTGCCGTTGTGTAACTCTGTGTGTGTTTGTGAGAGTGACTGTGTGTGTGTGTGTTCGCATGTCTGTGTGTTTGTGAGCTGCTTGTATTCTCTCTCTCTCTTGTGTTTTAACCTCTTTTTTTTTTGCTCGATCAGTTTTTCACACCCTCGCCCACCTCCATCCTCACACTTACAGAAATACACACACACAGATACACAACATCAACGTAACCATGGAAACGCTGAGCGCGGCCCCTCAGCTTCTCCAGAGGAGGTGTTGCTCACGCTCGAACCCTCTTTGTGTCTTTTTAGAGTCTGAGAGCAGACGGACGATCGTCAGTGTGACTGATGAATCAACACTGAGAGTGTTGTAAAGGACGGAGAGTGTTTGAGTATGGGCTGGGAAAATGATCAGTAATTAGATCTTTAAAGTTTTAGATGACTGTAAATATGTCAATAACACATTTTCACATTACCAGAATTAATAAGGATGCACAATATTTTTACTGATACCCAATATTTTGATACTTACCCAAGCCAAGGAGGTCTTGTTTGTTCCGGCTTTGTCTGTCTATGGGCAAGGTAACTCAGAAAGTTCTGAAAAGATTTTGATGAAATTTTCTAAGAAATTTGGTCATGACACAAAGAAAAAGTGACTAGATTTGGTGGTGATCCGTATTGCAATTCAGATCCTGGAATTTTTTAAAGGATTTGTTGCCATAATAAGATGGGGCAGTTTTCTACATTTTCACTAATAACTAATAATGTCAGAAATACTTTGGAAAAATTCATGCAGATGTACGTCATGAGGTTGCAAAACTACAGTTAAGTTTTGATCTGGATCCAACTTAAATGTGCACAGAAGACTTATTGTTTACATGTACAAACTATTGTTGATCTGAGGAGTGGAACTTGAACCAACTAAAGCAGTCCCTGTAACCTTAAGTGCTTCTACTAATCTCTGTAGAAGAATGAGATGATCTATGGTGTTGAAAGGTGCGCTGAGATCTAACAAGACAAGCACAGAGAGAAGTCTACTGTCTGAAGCTGAGTGTAAACCATTTGTCACTTTAACTAGAGTGGTCTCTGTGGTGTGGTCAGCTCTGCATCCTGACTGAAAATCCTCAAACAATCTGTTGTTTTAAACACTGTTGGCTCTGCCATTGCCTGTCTGGATGCTGAAAAACCCTGAAAATCTGTCGTTTTTAAAACATCTGGGGATATACTTTTTTATTTGAGTGAAAACAAGCCTCATGGTTCTTTTTTGATAGCAACAAGCACTGCATAGACAGAAATTTGATACTTCTATGCAAATTAAATTACTTTTATCAAACTAAACAGCGGGTTTGCAGGTAAATCCCAGTTCAGAAAAGTCAAGTTCAGACCAAATACTTCAGTTCTTAAAACCAGCTTTAAATTTCAAACAGTCTGGATTAAAAATGCATAAAATGTATCTGACGTAGGTCCAATGATTCTGCTTTAAACCGCACAGCCATTATAGACAGCAGCTGTTTAGTTTAAAAAAATTTACTGCATATAAGTAAAGTAACTTTACTTTTGATTATTACAAACAGTTATATACCCAGTACTGTGTGTTTATGACTTATTTTTTGTTGCAACAGGTGTCACTATTACTCATTTTTTACTTGCTTACACTAACTTGTGTCTAATGACATGGAGTCAGATTACATATATATATATAAATTTATATCTATATATATATATATATAAATATAAATAGCTGCAGCCTCAACTAAACTCAAGTGCTATGTAAAGCAATGCGAACTGAGTTACCTGGTAAGCTAAACTGATGACAGTACTGTCTCATCCTAAATCTCCTTCAGAAATGTACTGATGTATCTTAAACCTTTATACAGCTCTCAGCTCTGGTACGACTGTGTGTGCGTGTATTTGCGTGTGTGTGTGTGTGTGTGTGTGGTGGTGGGGGGTTATTGGTGTGTCCACAGGGCTCGGGCACAGGAATGCTGGACAGGATGTTAGAAGAAAATTCCAGACAGAGTCGGAGTAAAAAACAGAACCAGAGGAGCTGGAGAGAGAAACAGAGACGCAGCCGACTGTGAAACATCCCAGGAGTCTCATTAACACGCTCACTGACACACCAATGCACACACACACCAAAACACACACACACCTATGCACACCTATGCACACACACTTTCTGACAGGTTCCTGTCCCTGAGTTACTTCCTGTTCATGAAATCTCTGGAGTCTGTCAGGATGATGGCCCCTCCAGGTTCCTCCTGAATTTCCCCTCCTCGAGTTAACTGCTGGATTTTGTCAGTCTGAGCTTCAGTGTCACGGTGACTTTGCTGATGTCTGATTGGACGTCACGATGACTTTGCTGATGTCTGATTGGACGTCCCTCCCCTCTGGGTTGCGTGCCTCCCTGTGAGCTCTGCCGTCAGCTCGGTGAGGCCGTCAGCACACAGCAGCAGGAGTAAACACTGGGACGGTCCTGTATATCCCTACGACAAACAGAAACCCTGAAGAGCTGAGACACCATGCTTCAGTATGAGTCTGAGAGAGACATGTAAGGCCACATGTGACGTCTGGGGCCAGGGTGGGCAACAGGCGGCCCAGGAGCCACATGCGGCCCTCCTACTACCTCAGCACGGCCGGCTAAGCAGTTTAAGTCTCAGATAAATGTACGCACATGATGGAATACTGACACAATCTGCCATGGCAACAGTACAACAGCAATATGTCCAAGAAGATCCAGCACCGATTGGCTGAAGTGTTTTTATGCATTTGTTGACACAGAAACATCAGAAACAGCCGCTGTCAGCATGAATCACTCAGAGCAGACTCAGTTTTCTAAACCAGCTCTGGGACGCGTGTTTCTGTGAAAGTTTGCCTCTCTGTGTTTCTTCGCTTGTTCCTTAGCTTGTTTCCTTCTCTCTGCTTGTTTCCTGTCTTTCAGTTTATTTCTTTGTCTTCCTTCCTTTGCCTCTCTGTTTGTCTCCTTGTCTCTGTGCTTGTTTCCTTGTCTCTCTGCTTGTTTCCTCAGCTCTCTTTTTGTTTCCTTGTCGTGTTTACTTGGTCTCTTTCTGCTTATTTCCTTTACTCTCTGCTTGTTTTCCCATCTCTCTGCTTATTTCCTTGTCTTGTTTTCTGGCCTCTGTCTGCTTGTTTCCTTGTCATGTTCTCTTGTCTCTGTGCTTGTTTCCTTGGCCTCTCTCTGGTAGTTTCCTTGTCCTGTGTCCTTGTCTTGTCGCTTGTCTTTTTGATTGTTTTCTTGTCTCTCTGCCTGTTCCCTTGTCTCTGTGCTTCTTTCCTTGTTTTCTCTCCTTGGCCTCTCTCTGCTTGTCTCCTTGTCTTGCCTCCTTGTCCTCTCTCTCCTCTCCTCTCCTCTCCTCTCCTCTCTCCTCTCTCCTCTCTCCTCTCTCCTCCTCTCTCCTCTCCTCTCCTCTCTTCCCCTCCTCTCTCCTCCCCTCTCCTCTCCTCCTCTCCTTTGTCCTCTCCTTTCCTCTGTCATCTCTTCTCCTCTCTTCTCCTCTGTTCTCCTCTCTTCTCCTCTCCCCTCCCCTCCTCTCCTCTCCTCTCCTCTCCTCTCCTCTCCTCTCTCCTCCCCTCTCCTCTCCTCTTCTTTTCCCTCCTCTCCTTTCCCCTCCCCTCCTCTCCTCTCCTCTCCTCTCCTTCCCTCTCCTCTCTCCTCTCTCCTCTCCTCTCCTTTTCCCTCCTCTCCTCTCTCCTCCTCTCCTCTCCTCTTCTCTTCTCTCTCCTCTTCTCCCCTCTCCTCGCCTCTCCTCTCTCCTCCTCTCCTCTCCTCTCCTCTCCTCTCCTCTCCTCTCTCTCCTCTTCTCTCTTCTCCCCTCTCCTCGCCTCTCCTCTCTCCTCTCCTTTCCTCTCCTCTCCTCTCCTCTCCTCTCCTCTCCTCTCCTCTGTCCTCTCCTCTCCTCAGTGGTGGAGGACGGTGGGAGCTGGGCTCAGACACAAACAGCCTCAGGGATAAACAGGCAGGAGGCAGAGAGGAGGACGCAGATGTCTCAGAGGCCGACCCTCTTCTCCTCGAGAGCTTCATAACGAACCCTGATCCTGAATGATACACACTCACACACACTCACACACACACACATACACACACACTCACAAACACACACACCACTTACAAATACAGACACAGGCGGTCTGCGCGGAGCGATGAAGCTCCGTGTTTCACAGATGAGGATCAAAGGTTGAAAAAATTCATTTGGCGTGACTCTTTTAGTGAAGCTTGAGAAAATAAACCAGCAGCTATTTCCTGTTTGTTTGTTGTGGAGCGTTTGTGTTGCAGAGTTTTGTCATGCTTGTGTCTCAGACTGGTTTTATGGTTGCTGTCTGTCTGTACTGTGGATTTGGGGTTTCACGGTGTCACATTTGTTCCTTTTCGTTTGACCCTGTAAGTGGTTTTAAACTACATGTTATTCCACTCGTTGATTTTCTCTGGATCTGTCGCTACAGACTGAAAAAACTCAGATCTAGGTGAGAGAATCTGTCCAATTTCAAGACAAAAAACTACAGTTATTCTAAGCCGCAATTTCCTTATATGCCTTATTTGAAGATGCAAAAACAAAAAATAATCAATCAATCAATCTTTCGCTCCCACAGACTAAAAACATGCTGGCAATTGGTGACTCTCAATTGCCCCAAGGTGTGGGTAAGGGTGTGAATGGTTGTCTGTCTCTTTATGTGGCCCTGCAATTGGCTTGTGACCTGTTCAAGCTTTACCCTCACTGTCAGCTGGGAAAGGCTCCAGTCCCTTGTGACCTGTACAGATGATGGATGGATAGGTTTTCTCTCAGTGATGGGCTCTGAGTTTAATTCCTTCTTGGCAGAATTAGTCATAATTTCATAATTCTTCAAGTTTTGTTGATTTTTAAATTGAGGTCATTTTCACACCTGAATGTGGGGATAATTCGGCACCCTGCTGGTCACCCACTCCTGTCTAACACCCTCAGAAACATGGGTGGATGTGTGTGTGTTTAAGAAACCTGCTGTAGTTATTTAATTTAATCGTCTGATTTTATGTTTGGAGTAAAATCAATGACAAACTTCTTGTCAGTTCTACACAGTAATACACAAACCTGTGTCCTTACAGCTGCATTCAGAGTTAATAATGCTTTAACAACACATTCACAGCTCTGTCTGATAAATACCATGGCCAGAGTAGCTCCCTCTGCCTCTGTTTCTTCACACTGATTTCCGTTTTTACTTTTCACACATAAAATTATTCATCTTATGTAACTTCTCTAACCGGTTGCGTCACAGTAAAAACAGAGGAAATCATTTCTCTGTGAAACAGTCACAAACTTCAGCATTGTTCCTCTGAGAGGTTAAAGTTCAGAAACTCTCTGTTTGTTGATCCCTGAGCTGCTGCAGGTTGTTTTTCCTCTCAGCTGATCCTGCCCACATGTTCCCTGCACAGCTGTGAGTGTGGGGGTGCTACTCTCTGAGCTCCTGCTCCTGCTCCAAAACTCTCCACAGAAACATGTCCTGCAGGTTTCATCACAAATGCACATACATCAAGGTCGTCATGAAAACAGGGCTTTCAAAACTTCAATAGAAGAATTTACTGATGCCTGTTCCTGAAACCATGACAACAAAAACAGACGTTCATGACACCTGATGTTGGCTAAAAAAACTACAGACAGACTTTGTCTGATACTGACTATGTCCAACAGACTGTGTCCATACTGGGTCCAGTTTGTAGGATCATTTTCTGCACTGTGTTCATATCTCCATTCCTCTCAAATGCAGCTGCCATCACATCAAACCAACAACTGTTGATAAAGACTTTCTTCTCCATCCAGCAATAACTGGACCAATCACTTTAGATCAGGAACTTAAATGACCAATCGTAAAAATCAAGGTCTGCAGGAGACCATTTCTAATCAAACAACACACTGAATCTTGAAGCAGATGGACGACAGCAGCAGACGACCACACCAGGTGCCACACCTGTTGACTAAGAACATGAAACTGAGGCTGTCTCCTGGTCTGATGAGTCTGGATTTCTGCTCCACGTTCAGAGTTTGGTGTGAACATCATAAAGCATGGATTCATCCTGCCTTTGATCAGTGGTTCAGGCTGCACTTTGGGCCCCTCAGTCCCACCTGAGCATGGTTCAAACCCCATAGTCTACCTGAGGATTGTTGCTGACCATGTCCATCCCTTTATGACCACAGTGGACCATCTTCTGATGGAGACTTCCAGCGGCTCCATGTCTCAAAGCTCAGATCATCTCAAACATGATAATGAGTTCACTGTACTCCAGTGGCCTCCACAGTCACCAGATCTCAATCCAAAAGAGCCCCTTTGGGATGTAAACATGGACCAACGTCTTTGAGGGATGTTTCAGCACCATGTTGAATTAAGGAGCTCTGAAGGTGAAAGAAGGTCCAACTTGGTACAAGCAAGGTGTTCCTAATAAAGTGGCTAGTGAGTGTATATTCCACATATTGGCTGTATTATAAGTAATATAACATGAATGTGCCATAATGCTCACAGGCTCATTTATAAAACAGATGTTTTTCATGTCTGTTTCTTACACAAATATGTTTCCAAATGAAAGGAACAGGATCATTTTAGTTAAGTAGAGTCTTCATACTTGATTAAAATATATTTTAGGGATCATGAATTGGCAAATACTGGCATACTAAATACCAACAGAAATCAAAAATCATAGGTCCCTGCATAACAGATCTACTGGACAATCTCAGTCAAAGTGCTCTCTAAAATGCAAGACCTTCAGCAGTTTGAGTTAACTACTCCAGTGGCCTCCACAGTCACCAGATCTCAAACCAACAGACAATCATGAATGTTCAGCCAACAAATCTGCAGCGGCTGTGTGATGCTGTCATGGAGACATGGACCAGCAGCTCTGAGGGATGTTTCAGCAGCTTGTTGAATTAAGGAGCCTGAAGGTGAAGGAGGTCCAACCTGAGACCAGAAAGGCGTACCTAATAAAGTGGCCAATGAGTGCAGATCAACTGGGAAACTTCTATTAAAGGTCAGAAGAGGATTAGGGCCACTGTAAAGGTTTCTTAGAGGCAGATTTTTTCTGATCCTGTCCTGTGTGTCTGAGGTCTGTCTGTTAAATCCTGCTCCTCTGAGGATGAACCCCGTGGTTCAGTCTGTCTGAGAGTTTGATATTAAAGATTATTCACACACAGCTGCTGTAAGTTAACGATAAGGTCTTTGGTTGTGTATCTTGACCAGTGGAGACCATCTCTTCTTATATTCTGAGACATCGATCACTTCAAACTGTTCGTTCAGTTTTTGAGGTTTTTTATGGTCATGAGTGTTAGAGGTGTGCAATAAAATCATTTTGCATTAGAACTGAACAGAAGTCATAAAAAGTTCCAGGATCAACTCAAAACATCCATGAATCCATCTTAAACACTTCTTACTGCGGTATGTCTAAAACGTTGTAGATAAGCAGATGTAAACATCACAACAACATGACCTGTACATCTTTAACATATTTTATTGAGCTCTGTTTAACTACATTATCCAGAATCTTAGTGCAGGAGCAGATGCTGTGATAAACACCTCTGACAGTGACAAGTGAATATCATGAAAATTGATTTTAAATCAGATACTAATGAATGTTGACCCAATTCCTTAATCATCATCTCCTGTGGATTTTCTACATTTTAAAAAGTTGGTCTACATCATGTTTTTGAAGCAACTACAGCAAAACCTCCTGATATTTAAAGCTGAGCTGCACAGATAAACGTTTCTGCAAGTTTCTGGTGTCTCCACTTTTAAAAAAGTCAAGCTGTAAGGCTCTTTTTGGTGAAAATTAAGACACATTCTGATTCTTCTGTCAAATGCTTGCTGTGATTTTTGACTGATTATCATTTCTGAAGGCGTATGCCGTAAAAAGTTGAAGGAACTGATCAGCAGAGACACTAATGATATGGATTCCTTGAAGGATTTCTTAACGGGTCTCAACTGGAATTGTTTTTTGATTCCCATCCCTGATCGGAATGTAATTAAACTGTAACCTAGTGGAAGATTCATTGTCCTGGACGCCCTCTCTGTATTCACAAAATCTTTAATGTACAGTTACTTTTGCCCAACTTTAAGTTAATAATTTTCTTATCACTTAGCATGATGTGTGAATACCCAGCCTTTAATATCTAAACCTCAGAGTGACTGTGAATCACATGGTTCATCCTCAGGAGAGCAGATGAACAAACTTCATGTTATTGCTTTGAGAATCGGAACTTTTATCCTCTGTCACAAACATTCATCAGTATCATTTCATTTTACTAGAATCAAATAAAGTTCATTATTCTGTGGTCGTGAAGGCCATTGGCCATGGGAAATATTCATTATCCTCAGATATCACCATCTAAACAATAACAAAGCGTGGTTTTGGACCATGTTGCCCGGCCCTATGTGTGATCTTCAAACTTCAGACTCACCTTCTCAGACTCCATGCTGAGTTTCTTCTCCACCTGCTCGTGAATCTCTCCGTTAGTTTCCGGTACAGGTGAGGGCTCCCGGGGTGCCTCCTCCACCTCCTCCTCCTCTTCCACCTCCTTTACCTCCTGTACCTCCACCTCCTCCTCCTCCTCCTCTTCTTCTTCCTCCACCATCTCCTCCTTCTTCTCGATCTGTTCCTCTTCTATCTCTGTCCCGTTCACCTCCACCTCCTCCTCCTGCACCTCCTCCACCACCACCACCTCCTCCTCCACTTCTTCCTCCTCTTCCTCCTCCATCGGCACCGGGACTCCCTCGGCCACGTACTCCCGCAGACACTTCAGGTTGTGTTTCTTCAGGAGCTGCTCGGTGTCCGGGTCCACCACGATCAGCTCCAGCTGGCCCACGGTGGCCCTGATCCGGGTCACGACCTGCTGGTGGCTCTCGTGCTCCACGTCCTCCGCGTTCACGAACACGAGCCGGTCCCCCGCGCGCAGCCCCGAGGTCTCTGCGGGGCTGTCGGGCTCCACCAGCCGGATGAACTGTCCCGTCTTGCCCTTCTCCCCGTGCAGGTGGAAGCCGTAGCCGTTGTCGCCCTTCTCCAGCGTGCAGAGCCGGGGCCGCAGGCTGTGCTGGCTCTTACTCGGCATGGTTCACCTCCGACCTGTGGACCGACGTGAGGAGAAATGAGCCGAGCAGGATGGAGAGGAGGGCTGAGGGGGCCGTGGGAGGGACCGGGGGAGGGACCGGAGCCCTTAACGCGCTCTGGCAGGGGCGCCGCAAGTTTTTAGGGGGCCCCAGGGCAGGGACTGACAGAGGCCCCTCCCCCTGACCAACAAGTGGTTGTCAAAACACCAGAATAATGTATATTTTAATATGAGAATAGTAAAAATTAAATTATATTTAAACCCGTTTGAAATCATGGGAAAAACACATCAAAATATCATATTGAAATATCACCGTCCCCTTGACAACAAGTGGATGTCCTAACACCAGAAAGACAAACTTTAATATGATAGTAAAAAACAAAAATAAGATGACGTTGATACCTGTTTGTTTGGGTAGCACAGCAACATAGACAGAGATCTTGGACCAGGAAAAGGAAGCTTTAGTTGTGAAGAAGGCCACATTAAAATTCAAATAAATCAAAGAATTTACAGAATTCATAGTAATTCATTGTGCTATTTTTATTTTTTAAAAACCTGTTTTAAACATTAATGCATTGTTTTACTTGACATTGTTTTTAAGCAAGGTACAGGGAACTTAACAATTATTTAAATGCACCTGCTCATCTTTTTTCTAAGTCAAATAATGATAATAATATTTGATTTTTTTTTGTTTTGTTTCTTTGTCAATAATATAAAAATGTGACACCCTAATCGCTGATGATTATTATAAAGGTTATGTTTATATATTATGTGTTTGCCCTCCTGTGAGCATCATATCTCAAAAACCTCTCGACCAGTTTTGATTACATTTTCTGGGGATGTTGGTCTTTGCACAAAAAAACAACATTTTTGGGTTGTGTTTGTGGGTTTTTTTGTGCCTTTTGTATATGTTTGTATATGTTTTGTATATTTGTGATATATACCCAAGTCAATTTTGCACTATGTTCTACCTGTTTTTATATTTCATTTTATTCCTCCTGACTGTTATTTTTATACTCATTCTAACTATATGTTGATTGTTTCTGCACCAATTTACCAAGTCAGATTTCATTACTGTGCGAATGTACTTGGCTGTTAACACCAATTCTGATTCTGATTCTGATCTGTGACAGTTCACCGTGTGGATTTCACCACAGGGGTGTAAATATCACGTCTCGAAACAGCAGCATTAATGGGCTATGGAGATGGAAGAGGTAGTATCAGAGTGAGTGTCTCTGCCGTTGTGTGAATGGAAACACGTGTCGTGCCCTGCTGTCTGCATGCACCCCAAAGCCTCATCGCACAAACATCACATCCTTACAGAATTAATGTGGATGTCTCGTAGTGTTTGGTGACCAAGGTTCTATGTGGTGCTTTTGGATACATGCAGAGCCGGCTGGCCCATCAGGCTATACAGGCAAATGCCAAGGCTGCCATGACCTCCAGGGGGTGCCACAAAAACGGAAAAAAAATCACCTTCAATATTATTATATTAAAAATAGTCATTACGATTAACTCTTAAAATGGAAAAACTCACATTGATTCAAATATAAAACAATGCCCTATTAATATCACTACAAATGATAATACCAAATAATTCTATATAGTTATTTTATTTTTGCATATAGTTATTGCATAGTGTACATGTAGCTTATGTATAGAGCTATTGTGTGCAAGTTTAGTTATTTAGATCGCTTGAAGTTGAAATTTATATTAATAATTCATTAATATTATTATTATTTATTCACTTAGTTTCAGGATTTTTGTTTTGTGGTAAGGGTATTTATGTTTTATTTCAGATTTTTTGTATTTATTTGTAATTTGTAAAGCATTTACATTGGGTGACATATTATCTTGTAAATTAAAGACAATGGTAAAACAACGCTGTTTAATCTCTTTTGTAAGCGTTTGTAAATCGCTGAAGGAGGGGGCGCCACATTGTGTAGGGCCGGCTTTGGATACATGCACTGTGAAAAAGGGTTTGGGAGTGGCCTGAACACTTTGAGGCTCATGGTGAGGCCAGACTTAAAAATCTTCAATCATGTTTTTAACCACGAGGAGAGAGCTCGGGTTAAATCACACAAATACATCAGCAGTGATTCCAAAGTTGATGAGACTGACTCAAGCCTGTAAATGTTTCCAACTGCTATTTTAATTATAAATATGAAACCTGTAATCTCAGGTGTTCAGGGCCTTTATTGTTTTATCTCACAGAGTGATAATCTAAACATTTGCTGTTAAACAGAAATCCCTCTCCTGATCTGCTGCTCTCTGGTCTCCTCTGATGGAGTTCTCCGTCTGCTGTTTGCTGCAGGTCCTGACCCGGTCTGATGGGACTGTTAGCCGCAAAATAACAGAGAGCCAAGAAGATGGAGCAGGTTCACTGACCTGCTGCTTCATGAGGGTGGAGAGGAAACACCAAGCAGACAGGAGGGTCGAACAACAGGCTGCAGGTCCTGCTTCAGTCACAGATGGTCCTGCTTTATGTGCAGAGTTTTTGTAGGTTTTTATGAGGTGGGTTTTTCATGACAAACATCCATCCATCAGATATACCTCTCATTCCTTTAGGGTCACAGAGGCTGGAGCCTATTCCAGCTGACATCACACAAGAGGCGGGGTACACTGTGAACCGGTTGCCAGCCAATCACAGGGCCTCACAGAGAGACAACCATTCACACTCACACCTAAGGGCAGTTTGGAGTCATCAATCAACCTAATGAGCATGTTTTTGGTTTGTAGTAAGAAGCTGGAGTGCCCGGAGAACCCACGTATGCACGAGGAGAACATGCAAACTCCACACAGAAAGGTCTTGCTGTAAGGTACGAGCACCAGCTGCTGTGCCACCTATTTAAGCAATCAGCACAGCTAAATAATGAATTTACGGCAGTTGATGAATGAAATTAACACCTGACATTTGACTGAGTGATTTTATAATGTTTTTATTTATGCTTCATAAAAGACATTTAACATGTTTACTAATTTCTTGCTAAGAAAAAACATAAAAGGTTAAAAATCTTGACAGGAAATCTGCCATGTTGTGTTGCATTTTGATGTTAAGGCAGAAAAACAAAGATGAAAGTTCAGGATGCCAACACGTTAATGTGTCTTTAGTGTTTTTAGCTGAAGCTTCATTTTGTTTTCACTTCGTCTTTTTGCAACTTGCATTCAGATTAATTATTCCCTCCTTCTATGACCCAGTTAGTTATAAGATATTAATACATGCTTATTTTAAGCACAACATCAATATTTAGGTTCAGTTTGATGACGTTAATGTCCTGTGACGTCCTGCTCTGTGTATCTCCCCCTGCTTATCCTTGTGCTCTGAAAACTTAAACTTATTCATCATGTGATTATTTTGAAGTAAAAACAGATTTTATGTGTTAACAAGTTAATTTTATATTTTAGTTACAAAATGATGCCTCTCCTGAGTTAAGGGGCTCTATTGAAGTATATGGCACAGCAAACTGAGAAGAGTTAAAATGTGTGCTGGCAAAATTCAAGAAAGTACAGAGTTAACTCTGATGGAATTAAATCCCTGAAAACTGACTCTTAAGTTAAAAAGAGTTGGTGTCAAAAACAAGAGCTTCACTGAGTCTGCAGGAGCTTTAACTCTCAATTATTCAGTCTCTGACAGTAACACCTGCAGAGTCAATCATCCACATCGACTACACACGTGCTGATCAAAAGTCACACTGATAAGTGCTAAAATGTTAAGTTTTAACTTCAAAGAGAGTCAATAATTAATAATTACACAGGATGAGATTAAACGAGATGACTCTTAAAAAAGAGTTCAAACAACAGTCATTGTGGACCCATATAGACACTCGAGGAGTGTTAATATTTACACTTGTAGTGTTAACTGTGTCTCAGGTTTTGCTGTGTGGAAATCAAAGGGTGTGGAGCCAAAACCAAGTGGAGTTAGATGAGTTTAGACGAGTTTAGATGGTGCCACGGATGAAAAGCACAAAGAAATCTCTAAAAAGTTCAAATCTGAGGGTGGAGAGAAAACTGGTTAAAATGTCAAGAAAACATTTAAATAAACTTGTTCTCACTTTAAAAATGAATCAAATAAATTGTAATTATGTCTGCTTATTGTCTCTTCTTCATCATAATCTCATAAAGCTCACTTAAAACCTGCACATTGGATCATTTGCTCTTCTATTAACCACACTTGCTGCAGAACTTTAACTCTATAAACACGTTTAATGCCTGAAAGCTTCTTTACATCAGTTAAATCAAACTTTTTTCTTTAATAGTGCCACATAAATATATTTTTGTACAATGTTTTCAGCACAAAGTGTCACCCACTCTCTCCTCTGTTAAAAGAAAACAGACTCTCAGATTAAACACGAGGCTCATTTTCACTTCAACAGTCAAACAGAGACGCTGCTGCCACACGGTGGCCCATTAACCTCATTACACCCTGACACACAGACACAGACAAACACAATAAAACGCACAAAAACACACAAAAACGAAAACCCACAGAGACGGCAGGGCCCCTGAGAAACCTATGGAGGGCTGCAGTGCTCGGGCAGGGTGTCCAAACCATGGCCTGAGGGTGTACTGCTGCCCTAGGACCATTTTACATCGGCCCGGAGCAAACTCCAGAAGGTACCAAATTACACGAGGTCCCATAAGAGCATGGAGCTGTTACTAAAGGTATAAAAATAGAGCAGTGGTTCTCAGTTTTAAAGGAAAACTGTCTTTGATGATTATTACATTTCTGGTCCCTCCCATTTATTAATTTATCTTCTTCAAAGTGACCTGACAAGTCTGAATGTGTGTTGCGGATTTTCTAAAAGTTTGCACAAATAACTCTTAAATAATTTTGCAAAATTTAATTTATGAAACACAAACAAATAAACATCTACAGAATGATACAATTTTGTTAAACGTGTTGATGAGGCTGTTTTGTGTGGATATGTGGTCTTCAGATTTTGGTTTGATTTGAGGAGTTTCTTGGGTAAAATAGTTTGAAAACCACTGATACAGACCAATAATTAAAGTCTACAAAGATAAAATCTGCTCCTCGTCTGCTTTCTATCAAGGTTTGCAAAGTTAAACATCTTAATTCATAAATGATCTTTCAGCATCAACACTCGACAAAGTTTGGCAGCTTGTCATATTTGGTCTTTTCTGTGGTTCAACTTTGGAGCGATCAGGGTCTCCTCTGGTCTTTCTCATCCTGATCAGGGGTGTGTCCAGTGCTTGCCAGGGTCGACCAAGGCCCCCTGATGTCTGATTGGCCCCCCACAGCCCTTCACTTTTTCAAACTAAAATGAGCTGTACCATAATGGACCAGTCGACCTTGTGTTTTCTGTATGTGGCCCCCCATGGAGAAAGTTTGGACCCCCCTGCACTGGGGCCCGTCTCTGGCTATCATTCCCCTCCGTGGTCTGGCATGGATCAGCTCCTGGACTTCTTTAATAAGCTGTCATGGAGGCACATGACCTGATGTATCCCTCCTTATGGTCTGATTCTGAGGAGGTGCAAGAATGGATGTGGATTCAGTTAAAGTGGTTGCAAATTTCCCCATGAGACGAATAAAGGTTTATTCTATTCTATTCTCAACAGTTTTAAGAGGGCTATACTAGGGCTGGGAAATATATCGATTAAATCGATTAACTTAGATCATTTTTTGCGGAGGATTTCAAAATCAAAAATCTAGATTTTTTTCCTTGACTTACCCTAACTCCACTTGTGAATCGTTGCAGTATATGAAAATATAAATACTGAAAACTGAGTCTCTTTAAAATGGTAGTCCCTGCCATTTTCGCACAAATGCATTTCTAGGCATGTACTTGTTTTTTAAAGAGATTAAGTACTGACAAAAGTGCTCCATGTTTATATAATGTGAAAACAGTGCAGCTTTCGGTGTTCATGTAGACAAGCCTGCCTATGTCCCACTACATAATGAACATTTGATAACAAAATTACAGCAAGAACTTTAATTACAAAAGGAAAAGTCACTTAAGTTTTCAGATATGATTCAATAAAAATCAAGGAAAAAATCGTAAATCAAGTTTTGTGGAAAAGATTTTACAGGAGAAATCGTGGTTACGTATGTTCATGTTACATTAAAGGTCAAAGGTCCTGCTGTGTTTGACTGTTTACATCATGCCTTGGTGTCTGTTGATCGAGGATTTTATTTCAGTTTGATAAAAAAACGATAAATCTTGTCTCTGTGCGGGATCAGCAGCACTTAACTGCTCTTATGTTAAGGGGCGGGGCAACAGAAGGCTATGATAATGAGCTCTGCACTGATTGGCTGCCCAAACTATGCCTGACTTTCAAATCAGTCGTGGATCTGCCTGTGTTCAGAAAACACACGTAGGAGGAGACTGTATAGCTATGACATCATAAACCCCAGGAAGTAAAAACAGAGCATTTTGCATGAACTGAGATTTTAGTTTAAGGTGACCCCTTCTTCTGCTCCACAAGCTCCTCCAACAACATTAAAGTTAAGAACACTGATTTTGCAGGATATGAGACCTGTAAAGCTAAAACTGAGTAATTGGTCATGGTTGTTGATATTTACGATGGTATTTTATCTCTGCGCTCCCTCTAATCTCCAGAGTTTTGGATCAGAAACCCTCCTCTCCGCACAGGCAGCCTCGCACACACATGCACACCAAAGGACGCACAGACAAGACAGACTCCAGTAAGGAACAGCACGTACATTACAAAATATATTTTATATACATGATATGATAACAAAGCACTTCCTCGCGGCACTTTGTGATCACATGACGCCTAAACAGAGGGACTGAAGTGACAAACATTCAGGATGAATGAGTGTGAACAGATACAGCTCAGTACGGTCTGCACGACATATGTGAGAGCTACAGGAAACCTCCACCCGAATAAAAAGGGCAAAGGTCATGACCAAGGATGCACAATACTGGATTTTCATGGATTTCTGATGTGCTGATATTTCCAAAGTCATTGTCTCTTATATCAAGATTTTGTGTCAAACTCTTAATCAAACTTAAAGGGATAAACCAACATTTTTTTCTTTTCATGTCTCGCCTCACTCCCAAATCCAAGACAAGCAGATAGACGACCATTCTTTAGACTGTGCTGCAGTAACAAGGAAGAGATGGGCAGAGCTCGCCCTCAAACACTGGGAGTCAATGGGTAGTGTTAGCCTGCCCCTGCCTACAGTCAGATAAAAACTCTTAAGCAACTCTCAACAGTCCTGTGTGCTTGTTGTAACTCATCTTTTTAACTGAAATGTCATGGTATCTTATACTATCATCGTATTATCTTCTTCTTCTCCTAAACAGAGGCTTTGTTTTGTTGATCTACTTCTGCGGTGTTTTGCACTAGAGGTGTGACATTGGTGAAAGATTCAAGTCTTTCGAACAGCTCTTTAAAGTGAACAATGAGAACCGATTTGCAGATGTGAGTGAGCTGTTCATATGCGAGCCATTCTTTGCAGGCAATATGTATTTAAGAATGGCTCGAAAATGTACGGTTCACTCACAACTGCGGATTGATTCTTATTGTTCACTTAAAAGAGACATTCAAAAGACTTAAATCATTCGCGAACGTCACATATCTAGCCCAAACTACTGCAGTAGTAGATCAACAAAACAAAGTCTCTGTTTACGAATTGAAGATCATAAGATGATAGTAGAAAATAACGTAACATAATGCACTAAAAAAGAATGACAACAAGCACACAGGACTGTTTTAGCTGCTTAAGAGTTTTTATCTGATGACTGTAGGCAGAGGCAGGCAACACTACCCATTGACTTCCAGTGTTTGAGCTAAGCTAATAAGCAGTGGACTAGCTCTGCCTGTCTCTACCTTGTTACTGCACGCACAGTCAGAAGAATGGCGTCTATCTGCTTGTCTTGGACTTGGGAGTGAGGCAAGACATGAAAAGAAAAAAAAGTTGGCATATTGCTTTAAGTTCATCCGTGTTAGAAACGGATGTGAAGCAAGAAAAAACAAATTTCATTCTTTACTTAATTAAACTTTTGGTTTATTAAAGTGGACACTGGCACACTGCATATTCTGACAACATTAAAGCCAATATGGGATAAATATGGCCGACTTGAACAGCCAAAATATCAGCCAAACTTGTCCAAATGCCAATACCATTTAAACTTTTTAGGTAATTATCTGCTGATGTTGGTCTGATAAAATCGTGCATCAGCACTCATGACCTCTGTTAGATGTTGATTTAAAGGCACACACACACATGAGCACGGAGCAGCGCCCTCAAACTTTTTCTTTATTCTAACAGCAGCACAGAAACAAACAAACGATCTTTGAGCTACAATCTGACTGTGAGAAAAAGTCTTAAAATCCCATACACACACACAGAGGATCAATAAGAAAAGTGATGACGACTGTAAGGCCTAAAGATCAATTTTACTGAGATTTAAACAAACTGAGCTCCGAGGAAAAATGCTATATCCACACCAACAGTCTAGAAATGATCTTACAAAAGAAGCTCATTTATGATCAGAAAACCCGAAACTCCTGTGGGTGTAAATGTGAAGAAGAGCTCCACCGTCAGTGTTCGAGCTCAGGGGGGCAGCTGTAACGAGATATCAGAGCTGAGGTTAAAGGGAGAGTTCAGGAAACATGGCATCAGCCTGAGCATCAGCCACAGCGATGGAGATCAGCTCTGCCTCTGTGCAGAAATAGTCAGAACAGAAGCTAAAGCTGTACATTGGCCAATAACTTACTTACAACACTTGACTTTTTAAAAAGCAAACCACTTTGTTTAGGCTCTACTTCAATTTTATGTCATAGTTCTGCATGCATGTGTCCTACTTTTCCAACCTGCATCCAACCACAACCTCGATCCACTGCCTGCAACTTCCCTTACACCAAATCTGCTCCCCTACATTAAACCTGACCATGACCGCTCCAGCCGTAATTGTTTCATCGTTTGTGCTTCCTACCTGCAGATCTGATGGGGAGCAGGTATGAGGCTGAAAAAGTCCACGCAAGTCCAAACATTAAAAAAAAAAAAAGAGATTCAGTCCCTTTTAAAGTCGAAAACATGAAGCGAAAGTTCAAGCAGGACCCAAATACTCATCCAGCCACCTCTTACTCATTCCCTCACCCTGCTGCACAGGTGATTCAGATCATCAGCTGATTAGGGGCGTGCACTCACTTAGCTCTGAGCCAATCAGAATCTGCCACAACCCGTCTGTCAATCATCCTGCTGCTGTTATATTTTAAAATCGGTTTTTGCTCCTCCTCAGTCGGTGTGCTGTGTGATTTCAGCAACTTTCCTTCACCTCCAATCATCACATCAGAGTCCAGGTCCAGGTCCTCAGAAGTCTGGCCCCTCAGGCCTCATCAGCACCTCAGTCCATCACATCAGAAACCCAGCAAGCTGCTCAGGAGTCTGCTCCTCATCATATCCTGTATTCCTCACCACCACCAGTGTCTCAACTCCAAAAAGGGGGGTCTCCTATCTCTCATCCACCCTCAGTACCCCTGAAGTTCACCAAGACGTCACGATGGAGTCAAAGCACCAAAGAGATGCTGATCACGAAAGACAGTGAACGCCTTCAGTCATAAAAAACTTGTAATAACTGTTCTCTCAAATGTGGTCTCTCCTGATAAAACTGATTTAAGCATTGATCCAGAGTGAAGTTTCAGAAACAGGATTCCCTCGGCCTTGACAAAGTCACATGGAGGCACGCTCCTGTGGTTTGTTTCTGCGGGCTCTTGAGATGTCTTTTTGTCTCTGGATCTCCTGTGCTGAGGCTGGAGGTGTGAACTCCAGGCTGAAGCTGCAGCCTTAAAATCTCTGCCTGAGATTTTACTGGCAAGATTCCTAATATGTGCTTCTCCTTTTTTCCCCCACACCATCCAGCTTTACTCTTTTAAGCCTGTTTAACCTCTGTATGAATAAATCATTGAAAACTTCTACAGTGTCCGAGTCTCGCTTTTGGATCCTGTCCTGCAAATCGTCACTAAGGATGGGAATCAAAAAACAATCCCAGCTGAGAATCAATAACGAAAAGCTAAAACAATTGATAATCAATAGTCTTTTTTGCTTGACAATTCCCTTGTCAGCTCCTTACTAGGATTTGGCTGCCTCAAAAATCAAGATCATCTTATCAGAGGATGCAGAAGCAGTCCACAGTGTAGCTTAATTTAACACAATATCACAGTGTGATTTTAAACAAGGATGGAAACACCAGCAATAGGCTGAAACATCGGCAGAATTGCACTGAATATCAGGAGAGACATGTCTTTGGTGACTGAGGAAACCTGCAGACCTGCGTTTTTTGTGCACATGAATGGATTAGGATTGATAAGCAGAATTGATAATAGCATTGGTATCAGTAAAATCTTATCAATTCCCATCCCTAAGTCACAAAAACTCTTATGTGGAGTGGTGGCAGCCCCATCTGCAGCAGTACACAGATCTAGCTTCTGTGCTGACTGTTCCTGTACAGATGCCATGCTGGTGCCATGTGGCTCACACAACCCCCACCATAAAAGTCCTGAACAATCCCTTTAACCAAAATATGTCCTGCTCTCCAGCCTGTCCAAAGGTTTGAAGCTCTGCCTCTGCGGTCTGCTGAAGGTCTGACTGCCTTGATGAGACTTCAACAACCCCAATTTAACAATCTGAATATACCTCCCTCCAAATACTGACTGTTACTCTAATGTGTTTCTGATGACTTCCAAAGCACTGACACAGGAGAACCAAAACACCTGACAGACTCTGAGTTAGTCTAAAACTGAAGTCAAACTTGCAGAGAACTCCTGATATATATATATGAATATGTATTAATATATAATGTTGAATATCCTGATATTGTGGCTGCCAACAGCCTGATTGTTCGTCCTGACTTCAGTTCTGCACCTTCAGGCTGTCTGGGGCCTCTTCTGTGATCCTTAAACAACCTAAATGTTCCTCATTTGTCTGGAGGAAGGTTTTAATCAGATCTGAGGTTTTAAAAACTCATTAAGTGCAATCATTCTGCAATGACGCTTTGACTTTGCGGCCGTGCAGATTCAAATCAAAATGATGGATGATTTCAGTCCCTGCAGATGGATATAGCATTTCAGGTTATAACTCCTGACCTGTAACTGGAAACAACTGTCACCACAAAGACCACACACATTTCTACACATGACAGAAAAGAGATTGATCGATTCACATTTCAGATTAGGGATGGCGGCAGTTCCGGACTCAGCTCGGAGCTCAGGAGAGGCCGAGTTGGTCCACTCCTCGGGGTTTGGTGACGCTTTGATTGGCTTTTAAACGAGAGCAGATTACCTCCCTCTCTCTCTCTCTCTCTCTCTCTCTCTCTCTCTCTCTCTCTCTCTCTCTCTCTCTGTTTCTGTCCCTGCTTTTCTCGGCTACATGCCACAGCAGCCCGACTTCTGCTTCTGAGCCTCGATGTAGTCGTGGATCTGGAACTTGGGCTCATTGGGCTGCTGCGTGGCTCGGTGCTTCAGCTCCCTGACAAAGACACAGAGAGAGAGAGGGAGTTAGAGAGAGAGGGGGTGGATGTGTGGGTCGAGGCGCAGACAGGGTGAGCAAATCAAGAAAATGAGATGGGAAGAGAAATAAGAGCGAGTGCAGAGAAACATCCCTGTGAGCAGAGATTTAATCAAAAAGCCTGGAGCATGAATCATTTAATCTAAGCAGAATATCCCTCAGATGAAGATAGCAAATCACTGAAATCATTTTCTTTCAGTGCTTTGGGAACCTGCTGCACGGAGTCAATTTAGGACTAAATAACTGACATGTTATGTTCCCTCCATTCAGAGAGAGATGAGAGCAGGAGGGTGTCAGTCAGAGCAGAAACGACACGTTAATGTTGGAGATCCACTGGGAGGTTCACGCACGAACAACGAGTCTGAAAGAACAAACAATAAATTAGTAAAAACCACCAGAGTGTCGGATCTGCAGGAATCAGAGCGAGTCAGGGAGAAGGACAGAAGGACTCAAACCAGGGAAGGAGGCAGAAGAGGAGCTGTGTGCAGGAAACAGATTAAAAACAGACCTCAGAGAGAAAGACTGAGGCAGAGGCGTCTCTGAAACATCATTCATATTTACATCAAACTCAGAATTATCTGAATTTTACACGGTGAGCTGCAGGAGTGAACAACTCTCTTAACTCGACCGCTTCCTGCCTTCATCCAGCTCAGTTCTGCATGTGAGGAAGTATGCAGGTAAACTGACTGTATGAGACAGAAGAGGTTAAGATGTTTATGGGGCAGCTGTGGATCAGTGGTGAAGTCTGTCTTCTGGTTAAAGGAGCATGAACTAACAGGCTTCAAGAGCGGCTCAGTTAAGACTGTTAGCTCGCCATTATTTAGGGATGGAAATAAACTCCTTGTGAGAATTGATAACAGCTCCCTAAAAGAACCGATATGGTCAGTCTTTTTGCTTATCAGTTCCTTCCACTTCATTCTGCATGCCAAATCAAGGACTGCTCGAATCAGAGGCAGTCAGCAGAGATGACAACAGAGAGGTCAAAAAAGGAAACAATGCAGACGAGGGACAGAAATGGTCAAAAATGTGTTTTTATTCTGGACAAAAGACGATCAAATAGTTGCTTTGCTTGTGTTTTAAATGCATGCTTTGATCTTGTTGACATGTCTTACTTTTTTCCATAAATGAACTTAAATCTTAAAAAGGAAAATGGCTGCAGTTTTGAGAGTTAGAGAACGAGCTGGAGGCTGAACAGAGACGAGGATCAGACGCTGCGACAGGAGCGAAGGATTAAAGAGCTCACCTTACAGGTAACTTATAGCCCAACCTCTCCATTTTAGTCTTCAAAATTATGAAAAATTAGGAGTTTAAGTGTTTAGAAGGTGTCATTAAAGTTTGCAGACCAGAATCACATATCTGGAGGGACATGATTATTGATAAGCAGAATCAATAACAGAATTGGTATCAGAAAAACTGCATTAATTCCCACCCCTAGCCTTAATGCATATATTTGGTCTGAACTGAGCTTTAGAGCTGCAAAAATATCTCACATCACATGGTACAATACTGTAGCTCTGTGATTTTAATTCTATTAGAGAGACAATAAGAGTTAGGGATCGGCATTTGATCAAATACTGTTGAGAGCAGTAAGAAAGCTATTACGAGGAAATGGGGTAAAGTGGGCCCTCCCTGTCAGGAAGAAATCTACACAGTGGAAAAACTGACACATCGCCTGAGACTACAACAAACACAGCTGGATGAAAAGTGGGAGAAATGGACATTATTTAAAGCCAAAAGCAAAGACCACAGACAGAGCCAACTGATTTAGATGAAGACAAGATGGCAAAGGATGAACTGAAGAAATGTAACTCCCAAACAAATATTATTCTTATTTTCTATTGTTTTGATTGTGGGTTGTTCATGAGTGTCTTATATGTGTGTAGGTGTAGAAATTATCAATAAAAAAGTAAGTGATGAAAATATGTATTATGTATATATGTCTCACATCATCAGTCGCAGCTGAGGAAAGCCTCTTGATTGGATGTCCATTTATGTGTGATTTTTTTAACACTTCTGGCATGAAAATGTTCAAAACAGTAAAACTGATAGACTGATATTGTCTTCAAACTGGTCTTAACTTAGACTGGTTCTTGATGCCCATCCCTAAACACAATCTAAACATTTTAGAAGTGGTTTTGCCCCGAGCACGGACTCTCAGACTTCCTGAGGATTACGTATGTGCAGCCTCAACACTAAAAATGACTGAGACCAATCATTCTGGCCTGGTTATGATTAAATATGTCCTGTAAGATAATTTCATTAATCTGTTATTAATGGTTCTCCGTTAAAATGCACTCCCATCGCTCACGCTACAAGTCCCACAATGCACTGTTGTCATGCTAACCCTGTGCACCATTACCTCCTCTTACTGCCTTAATATCCTCTGATCAGAGCTCAGCAGAGCGCTGTAACAGTGATTTCTATGCTAACCTTAAACCAAAAGTACTGTTTAAATTTCTATTTCTGATTAAAACATTGTCTGCTTTAGTCTGATCAGTAAATCTTGATCCTGATTGGTCCACATCTCAGAGTGTGATTCTAAGTTTTGTCCCCTTCTATGATTGAGTTTGACGTCCTGATCCAAACAAAACCCTGTTAAATATTTTATTGGTTTAATGTTTAAACATGCTTGATTCTGACACTCTGGGAGGAAAAGATGTTTCCCCTCTCCTGGCTCGTTTCCTACATGCTACATGCAGTGAAGATCAAAATATTCATAAGTATGAATTAAGTATTCTGTTGTTTTCTACTGATCTTCCAGTCTAACATCTTTATTACTTTTTATATAAGTGTTTGTGTGGAGTTGGATGCATGTGGGCCTGCAGTGAGTTATTTTGGTTCCAGCAGATGCTCTGTGAGTTACAGTCTGTGGAGTCAGTGTTTATTTTCTTTACTTACACCAATAAATTAACAAACTGATCTCCATCTTCCTCCAGCAGAGTGTTAAATACAGAGTGTGATTTCACTGTAATCACTGCAGTTTTCTAAGGATATTTTTGGACTTTTTCCCGCCTCTATGATCATGTGAAGGACAGAGGGTAGATTTGGAAAGTGGGGACCGACATGCAGGGCTGCAGCCTCAGGTCATGGGCATGCAGACATAACCACTAGACCACTAGTGCCTGATCTTAATGGAAAAAGATGTCTAATACCTGACTATGTCTAATAACTACTACTAGTTGTGTTGTTTTCATGTAAACAAACTGCACTTTAAGACAGAATATCAGTGCAAGAAAAAAGCCTTTAAGAGACAGTCTGTGCTTTTTAAAATACTGTTTTTTAAGACCTCCTCTGGGCAGTTTCAGCTGATACTGACGGTGCAGAGATGGTGGTAGACTCAGAAAGTGGGAGAGAGAGAGCAGGAGAAGACGTGCCTCAGGTGGGACTCAAACACAGGCCGCCTGGGTCATATCAGCACCCCTATCGCTGGCTTTGACAGTAGTTACTCCTAAAAGCCCTACATGGTTCTGCAGAGGAGATATTTCTGTGCCTCCATCCAGGTGATAATTAAGGCCGTGGGCATTTTTGTTTTTAAGTGATGCTTCGTAGTAATTTTCAGGGGCAGGACGTCACCTCTTCCTGTGTCTCTATAAACTCAGGCCTGACCATCTCCTCCCTTTGCTTTGTTCACATGACGCAGCCCTCACTCTCACTCCCGCTCCTTCTTCTGTTTCTTCTGTCTTCCTTTACTTAAGGTCTTAAATGGATGGTTTGTTGTGCCTGGGAGCACCAAGAAGTTTCCCAAAACCGTTATCAGCTACATGTCATACATTTCAAAACTCAAATTCACCTCCTAACATCTCTGATGAATAATCATCAAATTCACCTCACTGATGTTTTTGTCCTTGCTAGAGAGTTTTTCAGGTCTCTCAAACTGTGCACAAAGTTTAACCAAACAAACCCAGAGTTCAGAGGTCATATGTGAAGGTCTTTGGACCTCATGTTCGTCCCTTGTTCATAATTTCTGTGAATAACACGACCACATAAACCACCCCAGCCCCTCTAGACTCAGGCAGAGGCATGATTGCCAAGCAGCCACTGTAGTTTACTGATTATTTAACAATCACTTGATTCAAAGACAATGGTGTTTATTTGTTTTGTTATTTATTTTTTGTCTATATGATTTCAAAAGACTCTTAAGAGCTTATTTTTGATAGAATTTTTAATTTATTACAGTAGAAAATTTTGGGGGAAAGATATACATATATATATTTTCATAAGGCAAATATAATTGTTGATTATTTTGTATGAGATTTAGTAACTGGATACATATCAATCAGGAAACAGAATAATTGACTTTTGACACCTAATGGAGAAGGGGTGGGATTTAATAAGTTTGTACTTCTTCCCATTTCTTTTCGAGCATGTTTTCTTTTCAGGTGATCATTGTTTGCTCACTTTTGTATTATTATTTTGTTACATTTGTATACATGTACATAATAAATAAGATTTTTTCTTATTTGTTCGAAATAAACTATTACAGCTACTACGACTACTAATACTATAATTATTTAATATTCCTTTAAAATCCAAAACACACAAAAACAGGATATCCTGTAAGATTTACACCAAATATCATTAAAGTTTCAAACCCGGTCTGCAGGGACAAACCTTTAAAATAAAAAAGCATCATAAAATAAGTGCAGGACAGATGTACAGTCTGTCCATGAGCTGTGTGTCTGAACCTGCTGTTGGTCAGATCATTTACTGCTGATATGAAATATTGATGTGTGCAGCTTTAACACTTACTTTGCGATGGCGAGGAAGGCCAGCTCCACATTAAGCCCGGTCTTAGCGCTGGTCTCCATAAACGGTACTCCGTACTCCTGCGATGGAAACACATTAGAAGTGGAGGAAGTGAAGCCTGTGTTTTATAATTTATCAGAATAATGGAGGACTTTGTTCATCACACTCAACCTTAGCCAGCTTCTCTCCATCCTCCTTCTTCACCACCCGCTCTGCAGCCATGTCAGCCTGTGGGAGCAGAGAGAACATGGTCATGGAGGAGCTGCAGGGCCTCAGAGATGAACCATGGAGCCGGCCCAGCAGAGCCCTCAGACTGATGACCCGTCAGAGACTGCACCTCCAGCAGGAGACAGAGGAGCGAGGAGCTGCTGCTGAGTGACATCTCTGACCCTCAGAGAAGGTGGAGACCCCGGAGCAACACCAGGGGGCGCTTTGTGAAATATCAGAATGGACTGATGGTCACAATCAGAGACGAGGGTCTCTGTTTTTATCCAGCAGCAGCTGTATGGAGGAAACCGTTACTTCAGAGAGCTCAGAGCGAGGGTTCAGAGGGTTTCATCATGTTAAATCAAATAAACTCCACATTTACAGACTCGCCCGCAAGCCAGAAAGGATATGAGGAGTAGATGATGGATGCATCTACAGACTCGAGGCTCTTATCTCCTCTACAGATTTTCAGATTTTAAAAACAGTGTTAAAAAGAGAAATGTTTAATATCTTCAACGAGGAGGTTGTGTTTCTGCTGGCATTTGTCTGTTTGTTTGTAAATGAGGAAACTCAACAAGTTCTCAACAGAGTTTGATGACACTTTCAGGGAATGTTGTTCGTTGCACTAAGAAGAAATAGTTAGACTTTGGTGGTGATCAGGATGTTGATCAGGGATTTATCCAAGGATTTGTTAACAGTGCAAGAGAAGGCAGATTTACACATTTTTGACAGTAACTGCACTGTAATAATAAAAACTTAAAACCGCTGGCATCAAATGAATTTTTCTGTAAACAAAACTAAATATTTTTTTGTTGTGTTATAAACTAAACCAAAGGAGTTATCTCAGCTACCCTTATTAAAGCTGGGCTAATTTCTCGACTTGAGTTGGCAAAACTTAAATGAATTAGTTTAAGTTCAGGTAAGGTCAGGCCAAGTCCTGGACACAGGCTTCATATACAGACCAAACGTGATTAAGAGCTGGTGCAGCAAACACACATGATAGAAAACATGCTGCAGTGAATCCCACCTTGTCTTTATTTTCAATAGTTGTTCTCTCAACTCAAAGTTTTGAGGTTTGACCCAAAACTCAAAAATCTAGTGCACACAGTTGCCTTGAACTTTTGAGTTTTCTGAAATATTTTTTTCACAGTGTGCTTGACAGTGTTGGGAAAGACATCGCAGAGGTTTGGGCTTATGCAGCACTTCTGTTTACTTGTTTGTTTGTTTCTCTGTGAACAAATAACTAAAGAGATCTCAACTGATTTTGATGAAATTTTCAGGGAATGTTGTTCATGGCACACAGGAGAAGTGATCGAATTGGAGAACCAAATCCAAATGCAGATCCAAGAGTTTTTAAGGATTTGTTAAGGCTGCAGGAGAGGGCAGACTTCCACATTTTGATCATACTTTAAAAAAGTTCCCTGTCAAATTTCATGAAATCTTCATGGCGCGAGGAGGAGATATCAGAAATGCCCTGGTGTAGTTGGAACACTTCTAGTGATATCAATATTTCATTAGGGCTTGCACCATGACCTTGGAGCAAGGACTGTTTTGAAATACAACGAACTAAAAATCTCCGCCAAGGCATCTCGACATTCTTAGCCAAGTTATTCTCAAAATAAGCTGCTGCATCTCACAACAGATTTCAATGAAAATTTAAAGGAATGTTGCTCATGGCCCAAGGAAGAAGTGATCTGATTTTCTGGGGATTTGAATCCACATGTGGATCCAGGATTTATTTTGAAGGGAGAACACGGCGACATCGAGCAGTTTTCTTTTTATATTTTTCAGGTATTTTTGGACGTTTTTTGCCTTTGATCAATAGACGAAGAGACAGTGGATAGGCTTTGTGAAAGGACACTCTTCAAGTGGGCCTCAGGTGGAAACCAAACCCAGACTGGCCGATGCACAAACGGGACGTGCCTGGTTGCTTACCAATCTGCCAAACCAGCATCAGTTTTTCATATTTTTGATAATCACGCGGCTAAGGACATCAGAAATGTCTCAGTGGAGGGTACTTCTCCTTCATACAGTCCAATGTAAAAGAAAATGTCAGCAGTGTTGCAGTCAAGCAGCATCTCTGGGAAAGATCAGAAACAAGCAGTTTGTCGACATGTTCAGTGACATTTAAAGAGAAAGAGCAGCGATCAACAAATCTCACAGCTCATCAGAGAGAGGAGACGCGGTGGATAAAGAGGAAACCATTAAAAAACTGAGGTACTGAGACTCTCATCGTGAGGTGGATAAATCAGCCTCGAGGAGGCCGCCTGGATCAGGTCCATCCTGTGGCTCCTTCTCTGCATTTTAATTCATAATTTTTAACTCCATCCACTGCACTGAAAAAACTCTAAGTGAGAGTATCTGCCCAATTTTAAAACAAAAAAAATTCTCACTAGACTCACTCTAAGACACAATTTCCTTAAATGTCTGGATTAAGATCTTATTTGAAGATATAAAAACTAACAATAAGGCATGTTAAGTTGCTTGTAATAGTAAAATAATCTGCCAATAGGACAAACCAAATTTAACTTGAAGGTTGTCTTAATATAACATTTTCTATCCAGAGCAGATATTAAACCTGAATTTTAGACCCTCACTGAGTCAAACTTTTCTTCTTTCATTGGCAGATATTTTCTTATCATTACGAGCAGTGTAATGCCTGATTTTTGCCTTTTATTTCATGTCATAAGATATTTAGAATAAGTGTTTTAGGTATTTCTGTCTTAAATACAGAAACACCCTTGCTGAGATCGGAGTTTCTGCAGTGTATGACTCCTCTGGGTATCTTGTGGGGGCACTGCTGTATTTGGGGTACCGGGGCCTTTGCTGAGAGCCAACAGTGAGAGTTAGGTCCACATCCTTGACCCGCAGTAGGACTGGTTTCCCCTGTGACAGCAGCATCCAGGGTTCCCACATGTCACTGATTCTGTTTGTGATTTTCCTGGACTGGATTTCAAGGCACAGCAAAGGGGGGACCAAAGTTTGGAGACCTCAGAACTTCAGCTCTGTTTTTAGCAGATGGTTCTGTTGGCCTCTTCAGCCGAGGACCTGCAGCAGGCGTTTGGGCACTTTGCAGCTGATATGAGGTCTGCAGCTTCAGGTCTGAGGCCAGGGGTCTCTGCTGGGAAATGCTGGACCGCGCCCTGAAGGTGGGAGTGAGTCCCTCCAGTGAGGAAGGTCAAGTAACTCTCTGGCTTTAACCAGGATCACAGGTATTAATGTTCCACTTGACCCGGAGCTTGGTGTGTTGGGGAACTTTACAAGTATTCATGGTTCTCTAAACAACACACAATGATTCCCCTCTTCTTATCTGTGGATGGTTTTTGGAGATGAACACTTGCATTCCTCTGGAGAAAATGACACATGGTATAAGAAATCAATTTGACACCTTTCTGAAAGTTTGGCAGCCTTATTTGGATCACATGAGTGCGTCTCTTGTGCCCAGTCCTTGATATGGTCTTTCGTGTTAACTTGTCGCACTGACCTGTTTTTTCTTTTTTGGACTGAAAACAAAATAATCAAAAAAAAAAGTATCTCTTTGGGTCTTGTTCACGAGTGATGGTAAAGTGGACATTTTGAAAACTCACTTTTTGATTTTAACATCGAATGATGAGAGAAAATTGGGTGATTTTAGATTCTATCTGTTCGGCAAAAACTTCCTCCTAAAATCCGCGTCAGCACTTTTCTTCTCGCAGGAACCCTCAGAGTCCTGGTGATCCGATGACACTCCTGCACGATGAGAAATTCATGTTTCTCTGCATCACTTACAACCAAAAGTTAATTTCCCCAGAGGTGGAACATGTGCACCGTGATAACTGAACCTAATGAACACTCTGAACGCCTGTAAATCTTCTGTGAACAGGTGGATGTTTCTTTGAGGCGTGAGCTGCAGAGCGGAGGTATTTTCCGTCTTTAAGCACCCGGCCGTCTGTGTGAGCGCGATAACAGTCAGCTGAAGTTCTGCTCTGGGACCGCTTATCCTCCTGATCTGCTTTATGCAACAAAGAGGAAGCTACGCTCACCTTGTTGCCGAGCAACATGATGACCACATCCTTCTGGGCATACTCGTGTATCTCCGTGAGCCAGGCCTGCGAGAAAAGTAAAACAGAAGGACGGGTACAAAAGGAGGGAAAGAGAGAGAGAGAGAGGGAGGGAGAGAGACGGATTAGTCCTTGAATAAAATAAATACATCAGTGTACGTTTGTTTACTAAAGGAGCGAGTTTAGACCGTCCTCCATCGATCACAGAAGAGCTGAGTCAGTCCAACATCCGTTTGGACGTCTAAAACTAGGACCTGAGCTGCAGAGCATAAATATTATCACATCCAGGGGCGGTTTTAGTGATTTGGAGGCCCCTGGGTAAAGTCAAATGTGACCCCCTTCCCCCTGTTTGGCTAAAAGTAACCTTTAGGTGCAAAGAAATATTTTTAGGCTATTCAAATACAGAAAATAATGATTTTAGTCATATAAGAAAAAAAAATAAAGAAAGCCAGCTGTCAAAATTACCCAAACACTATATGCTGGCAATGTGGGAGAACTGTTTGCAATTTTTCTAAATCTTTTGTAATTAAATTTAAAACCTTTGCAATTTTTAATTGTGCATCGATATGCTTATTTATAATTCGCTGGACTAGATATACCCTTTTACCTCGGAGTAAATACTTATTTTTTAAACTTTTTTTTCTTTCTTCCACTCATTTCATTTCATTATTCTGTAGGGTTGGGAATTGATAAGATTTTATCGATACCAATGCTATTAACAATCCTGCTGATCGATCCAATTCTTTAACGATTCCCTTATTGATTCCTGCAGAATTTCTGTGTGGGCAAATGTTGGCCTGTAGATTTTCAGTGGCAACTGCTTCTGTAAGTTGCTGGTGTTTCCACTCACTTAAGGTTGTGCAGTAGGCGCCTTTTGTAAAAAATTAAGCCACAACTCTGAACCCTGTCAGTGGAAGGAATTGATAAGAGAATTGATTAGCAAAAAGACTCATGACATCAATACTTTGATGGAGCTGTTAACGATTCTCAACTGGAATAGGTTTTCGATTCCCATCCCTATTATTCTGTGTAATTTTGTTTTTCTATTGTGAATTTCACTGCTGTTATTCTTTGCTTTATTGATTAATAAAGAGAACTTTTTTTTACTTACTACTAAAATACTAAAAATACAAGCAGTTCCTCTGATGATGTCGAAATCTTATGAAACTAGAGAGGAGTTTCTCCCTTTTGTCAAACATTGTAAAACTTTTTGTGCTGTTACGACAGCGTGCAGGATGCTAAGATCCTCGTCTTCATCATGCAAAGTCATTTAAGCCATAAACTTTGATGCTCATAATAAAAACCTGCTGCGGCCCAGGAGATCGTCTACCTCTGCTTACAGTAAAAACCCAAATGCTCTTTGCATGTGAAAAGTCAGAGAGGGGTTTTCAGGAGGAATAAAGAGGTGAGGACGGAGGAGGAAGGAGACTGAGAGGAGGAAGGAAGCAGAGAGAGGAGGGAGAGGAAGGAGAGGGGGCTCTTACCCGGATGTTGTCAAACGATGGCTTGCTGGTGATATCGTAAAGTAGCAATAACGCTGAAAAACAAACAGATGAGCAGTTTGGTTAGAGTTGGAGGAATCTCATGTAGGGCCGGGCAACAGGAGCTGAAAATCATGTCTTGATCTCTTTGTGCTGAATGGCCATGTGTGTGTTTGATTATGAATTGTTCTCAAAGTGTTGCATTTACATTTGTATTGATTGAAGCAAATTAATATGGACATCGGATGGAGCTATGAACTGGTCAGGTGGTAAAAAGAAATGTGGACAGGTCACAGGCAAACAGGTAAACAGGAAGTGAGTCTGGTAATCAGTGAACAGACTTGGTTCTAACAGTGATCTAAAATGGTGGACTAATCGAACAATTATGAACATAAACTGAGCAAAACTGGAAAAGTTCACTCAGATTTTAAAGACATTTTCAGTGAATATAGTTTACAGCACAAGACAGAGGTGAGGAGATTTTGGTGGGGACCTGACTCCAGATGTGGATCCAGGAGTCTTTTGAAGGATTTGTTAACATTACATTAGTTTTCCACTTTTTTTTAATAACTCACCCGTCTGCATCTTGCTGCAGCTTTGCTCAGACAGATGGCGCATGTCCTCGACCTTGAAAGTGCTTTAAAGCACCGTGCAGCGGCCCTGATTAGCTTGAAAACAAGTCATAAAGATCTTTTTTTTTCAGTGTCAGTCCGTGTTGTGTGAACTGTGATCTGTAATGTTCTTATGTTATGTGTTTGCTTTTGTCTTTTTATTTGTCTAAATAAAGAAAAAAAAAAAAAGATCATGAGAGAATTCTTGAAGATGTTTCGCCTCTTCTCCTAAAAGGAAGAACTCTATCAGATAAGAGGTGAAACGTCTTCTGAGCCAGTCCAATTACCTCTTGGATCAACATTAATCATGACCTTAATGAATCAGAACCTACATGGATATCCTGAGAGAACCACAACTTCACGAGGTCATTATGAGATCCTGGGTTAACAGGAAGAGCGGCATGTAACCAACAGGTTAGTTCACCTGCCAGATGTTTACTAGCCGTCTCTATCGATATGATTTCCACTTACTTTTGAAATGTCTGAAACTCTAAGTGCTTGTTTCTCTGTTTGAGTCGACGTATTTGGAGGAAATAGATGCAAGGTTAGGGCATTTCTCACAGGAAATAGACTTGTCGCGTATTTCCAGCGAACCAGTGCAGAGGTGTGCTGCTGGCACGTGCTGAAGACGGATTGGCGAGCCTGGAGGTGATTTGCTGTGGAGAGTGTGATGGAGGCGGACTATGTGGATATTAGAGGCAAAAATGTCAGATATGACTGTCGCAACCACCTTTACGCCCTCAAAATGGCTTATTACTAGTTCTAGAGTGTTAGTACTGTGAAGTAGAAATAGAGATGAAGAGGATGACCGAATTACGGACTTATGATGCACTGGATAGATGTATGTATTTTTAATATGTAAAGCACATACTGATATTATTGTCAATATTTTATTTACTGTAGATCTTATTGAGGGAGGAATGGGGGTTAGAAGGGTTCTGTTTGATTGTTATATTGTTGTGTTTATGAACATATGTTCATTAAAATGGAAAATCCATAAATAAATTGTGGGAAAAAGTCAGATATGCTTCTGAGCTTTTTTGCTCTTGAAGCACTTCTAGTTAAGACCATTTTTTTTACTTAAATTAATAACATATTACATTTAAAATCAGCTTATTTGTTCTTTCTTTTATAGAGGGCATCTAACAAACCTCCCTTAAATGTCTTCCACTGAAGAAACTGGAGAAGATTTTCCTTCTACTCGCCATGTCCGCCCACTTTGTCCAATGATTTTAACTTATCTGTGCAATTTAGATCAGCGTGCATGAGTTTGGATCAGTCAGAGCTTCAGCTTTGCTAATGTTGGGTGTTTGGATCTTTCAACATGGTCTGATTTTGACTGATGATGTGAAAGCTTAATCTAATAAAATGAAATAAAGCTGACAGGATGATAATTCTGTGTTCAAAAAGCTTCTGACTGTGAGATGTTGTCACTGTAAACTTTCACTGACCATCAGATCTTCATGTTCTTTGAATCAACATCATTTATGAACTTTAATATTTCAGAGATCAGGTTTATTTCCCAGCCCTGATCTTATGTAACAAACATTTTTACACCCACACACACTTTCTATGCACTCAAATAAAAGTCCATAACTCAGCCTGGATGATCCTTTACCTACACAAGCACTTCCTACACACACACACACACACACACACACACCGGAGCAACAGGAAGTGAACATAAACTCGGAGTTACCCTGAGCGTCTCTGTAGTAGGCGTGAGTTACGCTGCGGAATCTCTCCTGACCGGCTGTATCCCAGATCTGAGGAGGAAACACAAAGAAACAGAATCACACTGAAGTCCTGAGACACTGAGGCTTCGCACTGTCACAGGAGACAACCTCCAGTCCTGTTTGGTGAAACTGCGTCACAAATAACAGCTGCTGAGACACGTCTTCATGACCAACTATTAAAAAACTCTCCTGAAATCTTGATGCCGGTGTTTGTCTCCACTCAGAACTTTTGGATGATATCTATATCTTTAAAATAACAAAGATGATATCATGTGTTTGTTAACAGGGTAACTTAAAAAGTTATCAGCTGATTTTGATTACATTTTCAGTGAATGTCGGTCATGGCATGAGGAGGAAGTGATTCGGTTCTGGTGTTGATCCAGACCTTGATGCAGATCCAGGATCATTTTTAAGGTTTTTGTTAATTTGTAAGATCGACCGATAGTGTCAGAAAGGCCTTGGCAGAGATTTGTGCTCTCAGAGCTCTTCTAGTGTGTTTGTTTGTTTGTTTGTTTCAGATGCATTTTATAATGAATAGAATAGAATGCTCTTTATTGTCATAAAACAAAATGTACAACAAGATTGGAGAGCTTCTCCTTTTTCAGAGCAAACAGATAAGTGAAAAACAAAAGTTAAGTATAAAATAGTTTCGAAGGAAGTATAAGTAAAAAACATATACTAAATAAAACCCCACAGGACAGTGCAACTGAAAATCTCTATATACAAATACAAGATAAGAAAAAAGGCTAAAAATTAAGAATATATATATATAAAAATAAACAGTATATAGAAATGTATTGCAAAGGATAGTTGAATATTTACAGAAAACTTATAGTGAACATGGTGATTGATACTCACAGATTATTATATATCACATATGACTGTATCTCATGGGATATTCATCGGATAGTAAATAAAGCAGGAAACCTGAGAGCAGTAACAGCAGCAGCTAAATTTACCATAAGTGTTTAAAGATTTCTTAAGTCTGGCTTTACAAAAATATGTTTTGATGACTAAATAAAACTAACATTTAGGCATGTTGCCTTACTCTCATAAATGGTATTTACATAAATAAGAGGCCATCTGGAACATGATTTAAAACATTTTATTTCATTTATGCATTTTGGTTTGTAACTGAACGTCTGAATCATGACTTTAAAAAACAGATTATAAAGTAAAACAAATGTATAATCCACATAAGATTTAACTATCTGACAGGGTTAAAAGATCAGAGACTCATGACGACAGATTATATGACGAATAAAAACATGATAAATTATTGATATGGTACAAATGCCAGAAGCTTCCAGTGGAACATTAGTTAATTCACCATTTATCGTGTAACTGTCACATTAAGAGTTTTTTTTTTCCACTGCTTGAAGCTTATTTGTGTCTTCAAACAGAGTAGGGTTATTAGTGATCCATTTTTTAGCTTTTAAATCATATTTATCATCTATTAGCTTGACCAATGCTTGGCTCGAGAGACTGTGCAGAGGGGGGTGGGGTCTGGGATGGGGCCCAGTATGGCATCCTGCCATGGGGCCCAACATTTGAGGCAGCACCCCTGCATATTGTTTAATATTTACTATAATTATATCTCAGTTAAGTGGTTACATGACAATCCTAACATCTGGTCTGACTGGTTTTTTATAGTTTTTATTGATGTTTTAACCTGAAGCGCTTTTGAACATCATGTTTTCTGTCGCTTTTACACAAATGAAGTTCTCAACAGATAATAACGTTATACAATATTTGATTTATTTTCACTGTGACATTAGAAAAAAACATTAAGACACTGATCTCTCTTTGCATCCCTCCATCTGTACTTGTAATATTTCCTTAGTAGTTTCTGTATTTCTCTGTTGTTGTTCAGACTCGTACAGTCAGAGTCTATTTTAGAAATAATCACAGTTTTTTTAAGGTCGGTGCAAAAACAAACAAAGAGACTTGAGTGTAAAGAGGAGTTGATCTAATTCTGGTTTCTCCCACTCTCTCTGTTAAAGGACACGTTTTAATGAAATGTTGGTTTGAGCCTCAGATTAAGAAAATAAACCAGCAGCTCTGGGTACAATAAAAACAGGCAGAGTTTGACTGGCAGCAGAGCAGAGACAGATTAAAGTGTGACGGATAATTGGCACGTCTATTGTTCCAGAGTTTCTTTGTTTGATTCTGCAGAACCCGTGAGACGAGTTCATTTACAGGGCAGTGGTGACAAAGACCATCAAATTATTCTAAACTTTGATTTTATTACAGTAATTATCAAAAATAGAGACATGTTTTGATGCCATGGCAACAAAAACAATGTCCCAGACTCCCATAAGAGAGAAATTTATTGATTTTAATTACAAGGCAAAGTTATTACACTGTCTAATTTACATCTGCATCATGGAAGGATGTCGATCTGTTGAATACAAATGTTTTAAGGTGTCCCAGTGTGGCCATGCTAAACACGAACAGGAAGAATCCAAGCACTCTAAGCACGAAAATCTAAAAGTTTGTTGTGAGCTGCAATGAGGTCCTGTTTTATTAAGATATGTTGGCTTTTTAAACGATTTACTGCATTAAAATAAAATATTTCATTTATTTATTTGCTCATTGTTCAATTTTTTACTTGAATCTGGTGGTTGTTCTTGTTGCAGAACTCTCCAAACTGTCTAAACTGCACAAACACACTCACTGGCCTCTTTGTCGGCCATTCAACTGCTTGTTGATGCAAATAGTTCATCTACCAATCATATGGCAGCAACTTAATGCATTGAGGAATGTAGATATGGTCCAGATGATCACTGGAGTTCAAACCGAGCATCAGATGATGAAGAAGGTGATTTAAGTGATTTTAAACAGCTGGTTTTTGGTGGACATTTCAGAAACAGCTGATGTACTGGGATTATCACCAACAACAATTTGTAAGGTTTACAGAGAAATGTCCAAAAAAGAGAAAATATTCAATAAGAGGCAGGTTTTCAGGTCAAAATGCCTTTTTGATGCCAGAAGTCAGAGGCGAATGGTGGTTGGAGATGATAGAAAGACAACAGGAATGCAAATAATCACTCAGCACAACTGCTGCTGGTGGTTGTCTTGGCCCACTTTGGGCCCTTTAGTCCCACCTGAGCATGGTTCAAACCCCACAGCCTACCTGAGGATTGTTGCTGACCATGTCCATCCCTTTATGACCACAGTGGACCATCCTCTGATGGAGACTTCCAGCAGCTCCATGTCTCAGAGCTCAGATCATCTCAAACATGGTAATGAGTTCACTGTACTCCAGTGGCCTCCACAGTCACCAGATCTCAATCCAATAGAGCACCTTTGGGATGTAAACATGGACCAACATCTCTGATGGATGTTTCAGCACCATGTTGAATTAAAGAGCGCTGAAGGTGAAAGAAGGTCCAACTTCGTACAAGCAGGGTGTTCCTAATAAAGTGGCTAGTGAGTGTATATTCCACATATTGGCTGTATTATAAGTAATTTAACATATGAATGTGCCATGATGCTTCCCCTACAGGCTCATTTATAAGACAATGAAATGTTTTTCTCTTTTCAGGACAATTTTGGCTAAGTCGAGTCTTCATACTTGATAAAAAGATATATTAGGGATCATGAATTGGCAAATATTGGCATATTGGATATCAACAGAAATCTAAAATCATACTTCCCTGCATAACAGATCTAATGGATAAGATAAGCCCTTTTTTAGATTTTTAATGGCCTTAAAATCACAAAATCTAATCGAAGACCTTTTCAGACGATATAAGGCTCTGCAGGAACATGGATATGATATCATTTTAAAACAAGTTGCATGAAAAAGATTGAAATCTTTTCACATTTCATTCTGAGCTGCTCACAGCCTGCCCTGAATCAGAAAGAGCACTCATTTGCATGTAAAAAAATAAATAACTGTGTCCTCACCTGGAGTTTGACCTTCAGATTGTCCACGTCGACCACTTTATTCTGCAGAGGAAGAAGAAGAAAGAGAGGAGAGCGGTGAGAGGCTGACAGAGGACCATATGTTAGAGAGCTGCACGCAGACGCTGACAAACATCACAGCAGACCAGAAAAAGCTCAGCTGCCCAGCGTGAGGCCGCACAAACAAAAAAAAAACAGCTCAAAGTGGCTCTGAACGCTGGCACTGAAAGTAATTTACACACCCACACAACAACGAGGTCCTGGGATTAGACTTAATTACACAACAGTGAGAAAGACGGCTGGCAGAACAACAGCCCACTCCTCCTTCATTTCCTGTGGCCCTGCAGGGGCGCCCTCTGATTTCCTGTTCAGAGGCGACGACCGAATCAGCTCTGAGACCCCGAAGACACAGGACGACAGGTCGTGACCAGAGGGGCGGGGGGGGGACATAAAGGAGAGGGGAGTGACGAAGCAGACAGGCCATACGAAGAGACGGAGAGATGGAGGACATGTGTGAATAAAATAAACAGAAGACAGGAGGACGAGATCTGCTGTGTCCCGCTGTCTCAGTGTCGCAGACAAGGTCAAACATGTCCTCACTGTGGGACAGCAGAATGAAGGTTAATGTGATGACAGTCAAAACTGAACAACAATGATAACTGACTGATGACTCAGGAGCACAAAAACAATATCAGGCAATTTCTCATTTTAATTTAGCAAAAGAAAATAAATTAAAAAGGTTCAATTATTCTCTGTTCCACAATCCAAAGGTCACAAAATGTCATTGTGTCTTTCCTGTGAGATGTCCTACCTCTGTGGACAAACACACCTGCTGAATATATCATATATATATAATATGGCTCTTTGTTTCTTTTTCCTGAAAGTTTTGGCCAAGAAATGTGTGCTGCTCATGGAAAAATAAGCGAGCCTCCAATTCTCAAGACTTTCGATGTGCAGCTCACACCAGCAGTATGAAAGATCGGACCTGATGACATGTTTACTGAAATGAAAACATGAATGCACTGCTGCCATCACGCAAGTAAAATGAATGAAAGTACGAGGGCTGATTGATAAGTTGTGAGCCTCATATTTAAGGGTTTGACTTTTGGCAGACATATTGCATTATTTTTCAACATAATCCCCTTCAGTATCTATACATTTTTGCCAGTGATGTTTAAGGGCCTCAATGCCACTTTTAAAGAAGTCCTTTTCTTGACCATTCAGAAAGTCCTCCACTGCATGTATGACACCATCATCTGACTGAAAGTGGGTACCGGAAATGGCCTTTTTCAATTTTGGAAACAGATGAAAGTCTGATGGAGCGAGATCAGGCGAATAAGGCAGAAGCTCAATCAATTCAAAGCCACAATCTTTAATGGCAGCCATGGCAATGACAGACTTGTGAACAGGGGCATTTTGTCCATTTTGCAAAAGTCCCTTGCCTTATTTACTTTAGAGTGCTACCTCTTCGACATAAACTGACCAAATGACACCAGTCTTCAGGTACACAGCCTTAAATAGTCAGGGAATAGTAGAGCTGAAAAAGGACATCCCTGCTTATCTTCTTCAATACAAGGCTCACAACTTATCAATCAGCCCTAGTAAAAGTGAAACAGCCCTCATAGGTGCACGTCGGTAGCGCAGCTCCGTACAGATTCGCTGGAAACAAGCGGGGTGTCCATGTTCAGGTAATGTCAAAATACAGCACGATGTGGAGATAATATCGATTCAGACAGCAAATCAATGAAAGGCAGAAAATGTTGCTCCTCCTGTTATTTTTTGATGTCATGTTTGAAGCTGTTCAGGGCGGTGTAGCACTTTAAATAAGCTTTCAGAGACATGCACTCTTGGCTGGAGCATGGACGGGACGTCACATGAGGGAACTGCATGGAAATTGTGGGCGAGGCTGTCAGAATCTTGAGCTGTTGGTTTGATTTGTAGTTGCTGATGTAATGTTACTGTTGCCCGGGGCTCATATGTGCAGAAAAATGAACCACGATGGTGTTCAGCAGTGTAGCTCAGTCCGTAAGGGTTTGGGCCTGGGACCAGGCGGTAGCCAGTTCAAGTCCAGACTGAACCATGCTTGGAAGTTGCTTTGGTAGCTCTTGAGATGCAGCCGACTTCCTGGGGCAACGCAGCTGGAAGGGGTTGGCGTCCCTTGACTCCAGAGCCTCGAGAAGAAAAGTTTGCACCCTTGCACTCTTAACGCAGTGTTAATGTTGACAGCACTTTTTAATTTAGTTTAAGTTATAGTCTTTTGCCTAAAATACCTTTTAAATACATGTTAGTCGATGAAATCTACTGTAAATGTAGTCGACTAAAATATGAAGTGTAAAGGGTAAGGCATTTTTTATTTTTCTTTGAATTTCTGAAGTCATGTTTTTCACTTGGATAAAATCAAACATCTAATAACCCTTTATTGAATGCTAGTAAAGTCTGAATGTATAAATGAACAGAAACAAATTGAACTTTTGTGTGAAATGCAGTCACCTTTATTTAGGCTACCTGGCAGAGCATCTCAGTTACAATACCAGAACTGACAACAAACAGTGAACCTGCTCTACATGAATATATCAATTCATAAGGAGAAGAGCTCTGATTGGATCGCTCCACAACTTATCCCACCACCACCAAGCTAAGGCAGCTGTGATTGGATGTCCCTCTGAAGTCATCCAACCTTTCCACACAACCAAAGTAGCTGTGATTGGATATATTCCTAACTTGTCTCTACTTTCTACATGACCAAATTAGGTCTGATTGGATTAAGTCTCTGTCAGACATTTTAGTCTAGTTTTTATTTGTTGATGACAATGTCAGTTAATTTACTTTTAGTTTTTGTCCATGTGCACTTGTTTTATTAGTTACTGTCTAGTTTTCGTCAGGGGAAAAAAGGTTGTTGATGAAAACTATGATGAAAATGATTGGTAAAAAAAAAAAAAACCCTGCCTTAAACTACATCCCGTGTAGGGTTAATGTTCCTGGTGATGCAGATTGTCATTCATCAGGAAAAATGAAAAATGAAGTTCCAACCCTGCATATGCTCCAAACTAGGGCTGAACGATTTCAGGAAAAGATCTAATTGCGATTTTTCTGGCAGATATCGTGACTTCAATTCAATTCACGATTTTCTTCAAATCAATGATCAAAAGCACACAACACACTATTCATCATCTAATATTAATGATGAATAATCTGTTATCATTATTTAAGGGATACTCATCTGTTCAAACTCTCCCACTTCCTCTGATCTTTTGCACGGTCTTTGTATTATATTGTTTGTTTTTATACCAGTTTTATGCACTTTTTGCACTTTTTGTAAGGTGACCTTGAGTGTCATGAAAGGTGCCCTTAAATAAAATGTATTATTATTATTATTATTACTATTACTTGTACTCCTAAACAGAGTCTTTGTATTGTTGACCTGCTTACCAGCACTTCAGTAAATGCAAATTACCTGCAAATGTGTAAAATAGTATGTGTAAAACAGTTGACACAACAGATCCTGGTTCAGTCAGGAGGGCTGCAAAAAATTGCAGCTTTGGTGATCACAAAATTGCCTTGTCTGAAATTGCGATTTCGATCTGAAAACGATAAATCGTTCAGCCCTACTCCAAAGCTGACCATACCTGTCTGTAATGTTTGGTAAGTCAGCCAATTCTAGTCAAAACATCACATAAATGAGGCCTTTGACTCAAAACTCACTGAGCATTTTAACAAATTGTTTGGTTTTTAGTGGTAGTTTTGTTTATTTGACCTGATTTCTATTTTATTCTATTGTATTTCTGTTTGTAGTCTCTGTGCAGCGCTTTGGTAAACTTGATCTTTTTTAGATATGCTGAAAAAATAAAGTGGACTGGATTGGATGGTGCCTTGTGCTCCACATTGGTCTGCACTCTCCCGCCCTCCCTCTGTAAAACAAAATCAAAGTCCAAAAATAAACCCTAAAACCATCGAGTAACTTGACAGCCTTGGTGTTTGCACCTGAGCTCTCCGCCTAAATAAATGAAGAGGTGTTTGTGAGACGGTTCTGCAGACGCCCAGTCCTTCAGTTTGCATGCTGCTACGTGCAAAGCTAAAAATAAAAGCATCAAAAACAGGTTCTCCCACGCTCTGCTTCACAGGTTAATAGTTTTTTTTCTGTCACCTCGACCTGCAGCAGAACAAACCAGGTCACACTACAGCACTTTATCGAGCTCGCTCTGCAGAAAAACCACAAATGAGAGAAACAGGAAGTGTTTCAGCACTTCCTCGATGCCCCCATACCTCTGTATCTGTGACAGCCCTATTAAACACACAAACACACAAAGATCTGCTCGGTAACAAAGACAGATGCTGGAGCTGCCACCTGCTGAAGCCTCCGCCTCAGAAGAACGGACATGCTTCAACCCCTGCATTAGTTGCCATGGGTTTCCATTTTTCCCCCAATTATGACGTGAGAGGAGCCTGCATGCTGAGTAACTGCTACAAGGAAGGATGCCGAAAATAGACCAGCCATGTTCCAAGCTGCCACAACATCCCGCCTGCTTATCGGAGCACGGAGGACAACCTCATCAGCATATTGACTTCATCCCTCTGATGTGTCTCTCCATGCAGGGACACTGAAGGTGATTGTCTTTGTTCACGGGCCCTCGGCTCGCTGAAAAGCCTGACAGTGAATGCTCCGTGTTTTCTGGAGTGTGAAGCGGCCTCAGATCTTTTAACACGTTTTATGAATGAACAGGCGGAGGGACTTGTTGCTTCTGCTCAAGTGAGGAGAAAGAGGAGATGTTAATGCTCCGGAGCTCCATCTGTCAGGCCTCCATTACGCTCCATAACGTCCACGACTGGGACCGAGGAGGACAAAGCAGCAGCCCCTCTAATGCAGCTCCATGTCCTCATTAAATCAGCGCCACTTGACTCGCCATTACTCTGAGTGTTTGACCTAGGGCTGGGAAACACGGACCAAAAAACATCTCTCAGTATTTTTCAACTGAACGTTGAAACATGATCCATCCATCTATCATTTATACTGCTTATCCTTTTTGGGGTTGCGGGGGGTGGACCCTATCCCAGCTGACAGTGGGCAAACCAGTCACCATCTGATCACATATAGAGAGACAAACAACCAATCATGCTCACACTCACACCTAAGGGCAGTTTAGAGTCACCAATCAGCATAATGAGCATGTCTCTGATCTATGGGGGGAAGCTGTAGTGCCCACACTGACTGACACAAGGAGCAAACCAGCAACCCTCAGCCTACTGCACCACTGTGCCATCAATGAAACATGATGTTTATCTCAATATATATTTGTTCAAAAAGACAAACTGTCATCAAAATACCTGAATTATCTCTGAAATGAGTCCAAAACAAAAACCAACTCCTTAAAAGAATCGATATCAAGAGTCGTTTTGCTCAACGATTCTCATATCAGATCCTTACACTTTGTTCTGCATGCTTTATAAATCAACGACGTATCGCTCTTATCAGAGGCAGTCAGCACAGATGACAAGAAGAAGTCTGGGGTGTAATCCTGGCAGACAGAGGCAGAGGTGGTAAAAACTGTCTTAACTGCTGACAAAAAAAAAAATACTGCACGAGGCTTGGTAGGTGGAAACACCAGTAACTTGCAGAAGCATTAATCTTTGTGTGTTTGACATAGTTGACACTGAAAAGTGAATATCAACAGAAAACCCACTAAAAAACTGCACTGAGGCCCAGTCCACCCGAGGACTAGGGCTGAACAATTTCAGGAAAAGATCTAATTGCGATTTTTCTGGCAGATATTGAAATTTCAATTCAATTCACGATTTTCTTCAAATCAAGCTTCAGTGCAATATTCATTATGTTTACAGTATAGACAACAGTCAGGAAATCAATAATCAAAAGCACATAACACATTATCCATCATCTAATATTGATGATAAATAATCTGTTTTCATAATTTAAGGGATACTCCAACTTCTACTCCTAAACAGAGGCTTTGTGTTGTTAACCTGCTCACCAGCACTTCTGTAAATGCAAATTCGCTGCAAATTTGCAAAATAGTTGACACAACAGATCCTGGGTCAGTCAGGAGCGCTGTAAAATATTGCCGCTTTGGCAACCACAGGATTGTGTTGTCTGAAATTGCGATTTCAATCCGAAAACAATAAATCTTTCAGCCCTAACGAGGACAAAAATGTTTCCTTTTTAAAACAGTTCTCTGTAAAGACGGCATTGTTTCAAGAAATGTGTCCATCCACGTGACATCGCTGAAGACGCTGTAGTATATATGCCAGGCCTGTAAGTGGCGCTGCAACACTGCTACAGATGTACACCAACACCAGAGAAGAAAACATGGAGCATGCTCATATTGCGATGTAAACAAACATAACAAGATGTGGCGTCTGTTCTTCGTGTCCTCTTGTTGCTCTTGGTGGTCGTAGAGGAACAAAAGATTTTGCTGTCAAAGCCAAAACAAGCTCAGAAGCTTCTGCAGCACGAACAAGACGCCGTATCACAGCTTTGTTTCTGTTGTTGAGGGTAAGGTACTCGGATTATGGGAGAGGTGGGGCTATATTACATATTCATTGTTCCCACAGAAAAGCAGAGATTAGTTCACTCTGGGAGGCTTTTCTCAAAATGTGCATCTTTATCGGGCTTCCCAAATCTCTGGATCCAGGAGGACGAAACGGCCATAACATAAAAAAACTTTTATGGATACTCCTAAACTCCAATCGGTCTGGACGCTCCCCAATCAGGAGCATTCCTGCTGTGCACCACCACACTCCGATTAACAGGTCTAACCATTTTAGAAAATCGTACCAACAACACAGTCATGCAGCTAAAGCTGGACACCTACCAGATGATTTTCAGCCTCCACCCTCGATGTAATGATCAGGAGGCATCGCCTTGACAAAAGCTTGTCACAATCCTTTTTTTGTTTAATGACTATCAAAACATTCTGGTATTTAGAATAAGAGATTCCCCAACAATATCAAAAATATTCAGAGGGAGCAGACTGTATGCATCATCAAACTGGATGTCACATACTTTGACAGCTCACAAACATGGCAGCCAACAGAAACACATCTAAACTTCACCCTCAGCCAGACATTTACACATTTAATTATTCATTTTCATTTTTTGTCTTGTTTTGATGCAAAGCAGGGCGCACACCAAGATGGTTGAATGAAGATGTTGATCATATTCATATTTGTTTTTCTTCCAGAGTAATGTTTGATTACCTAAGTGTCTGTAAAATCTTGTTTTTATAGGTGGTCTGGCTTAAGCATTGGTGTTTTCACAGGACTATAATGTCCCAACTAAACTGGAAACTGTCCCAAAGTCTTTGCAGTATTGAAGAGGATCGGGGTCAGGCATCAGGAAAATACTCTTTATTCCAAAACCCTGATTTAAATCTGAATAGTTTGACTTAAAAAAATCAGGATCAGCATGATGCCGTCTTTCCCTTTAACTTCTCATTTATCTCTGAAACCTGACATACTCCTCAGCCCTAGTCTGGCCTTGTTTGGAGCACAGGGAACACGGTCTGCTCGCTCTGACAGATGATTTTCCTCCCAGAGGATGATCTACCTCAGAAATCTGCTCCAAATTCAGCCGCAGTCCCGAGAGTGTGGAGGTACAGGAGCCCGTCGTCTGTCAGCGCTCTGACTCCTGCTGGACCGGAGCAGCAGACAGGGACGTGGGCCGATATCTGTCGAGACATTTATGAGCCTCGCAGCACAAGTGGTCTGTGAAGTCGTGTGATTGGTGAGAGGGTTCGTACATTTGGTGCCATCATGCCTGACTGATGAAGTGTTCTGCGTGGACTGAAGGTGATAATTGGGCTGCTGTCACTCCCAGAAGAGGATCCCTCTGCCGCTCGTAAATATCATCAGGGGGGTTATTTTTACTGTGAACTGTATCGTACATCAGCACAATGAGAAGAAAAACCTGGAAGCTTCTGGAAAATTGATTTGAAGACGTAAAATTGCAAAAGTGATGACAGAGCTGATTCTCACCAAGCATTCAAGAAAACCCACAGAGTGTATTTCTGGAGTCAACTTATACCCTGGTAAAGGATAAATGCTCAGTGAAGAGACCCCTACTCTGAAATATGCTTATGTTTGATAATAATAATTCACATACTCTACCACAGGGGTGGGAAACTGGTGACCCGTGGGCCACATGCAGCCCTCAAACTGTCTTAATGCAGCCAGCTGGTCAGTTTACGATATCAAAAAATGCATCTTCATAAAGAAAATCTACAAAATCTACCATGAAAGCATTGAAAGTAGAAAAATCTCCATTAAAACAGAGCTGCTATTATTGGTGACTGCTTTTGTGAAACTCTATTTTATGCATCGGTCAAAGCAGAAAATAAAATCCAATTGAATGTACTCAGTAACCTGTGAATGCTCTCAAACCTGAATTAAAAAGAAGCTGAAACTGCCTTGAATCCTGTTTAGCTAATTAAATTAAGGGCAGCACATGCATGGGTTCTCTATGGGCACTCCAGCTTCCTCCCACAGACCAAAAAATTATCATTAGGTTAATCAGTGACCCTAACTAGCCCTTAGGTATGAGTGTGAGGGTGAATGGCTGTCTGTCTCTCTATGTGGCCCTGCGGTTGGTTGGCGACCATTCCTGGGCATGCCCTCTTGCGCAAAGTCCAAAGCCCCCACAACCCCAAAAGGGATAAGCAGCGTAGATGAGGAGTGACAACATGCAAAGAAACTTGGATCTTCAAATATGATGTGGACACAAAATGGCAGTCAGTGAGTTGGAGAACACCATCGTCACAATTAAGTCCAAACTCAAGGCCATGTTGGTGTTTTCTTTGACATTATGGGGGTCATTTTGGAGGAGTGGGTTCTAGAAAAACTGAGAGAAAGTCTGAAGAAAGTGACCACAGCTGTGGAGGAATGGTTTCATTCTCCAACAAGACAATGCTCCAGCTCACACTGCGCTCTCGGCAAAGCAGCTTCTCTCCCAAAAACCAGCCACAGAGCTGATGTGACTTCGTCCTATGATCAGATCTGTGCTCAGAAGTTAAGAGAAGAACCGCAGAGGCTCTGAGACAACTATCTGAAGAAGACCTGCTGCACTGCTCTGATCAGAGAAGGCCT